>VZRR01008559.1:105953-131483 GCA_013398015.1 Oreocharis arfaki
GGGGTGAGAATTTGGTAAAAGCTGGTGTGGAGGCAAGAGTAGTGCTGCTTCTCCTTGGGCTCCAAATCCGCTGTTGGTTCTCCAAATACCAGATCGCAAGGGTCCCTGCACCACGGCCACATATCTCTTTTTATTTATTTACTGGTTTTTCCCCTCTTTCTTTTAAGGCAAATTCTAGATTTAACTTTTCCAACCCATGACATTAGAAACTATCAGGCGCTGAATGCCAAGAAGATGCCTTCTATTTCCCTCACTGACATCCTGCTATCCCCTATCACTCCATGGAAATAAACCTAAAAGAAAAAAATATCCTGTCTTATTGGTGAGGTAAATGAATGGGATTAAAGATCCAGTTTTTGAGTTGCTAAGATGCAGAACCCTCACAGAAAATGCTCAGCATCTTGTCTCTTCTCGTTTTCATCATTGCCGTAGCCTACAAGCCCCTGGGAGTTCAGGAGCGTCTTCTGGAGCCTGTTACATGCTGGAGGCTGCCCAGCACACCCTGAAGTGACAGCAGGTTTTCAGAGAAAGAAATTGTCAGCGAGTTGTCCAGTGTGCTGTGGAACAGGAGGATAACATGTCAATGACAGAGTGTCTTCCAGGGATTACTGATCAAATGAACAGTGTGAGTCTCCATGCAAGGCCTATTTGTCTCCACTTAATGCCTGCTGGGAGGTTTTCCATGTTGTGCGATTAAATTAATGAACAGTATAAGGTATTCTGCTTTTTCAAAACCATCACCCTTGGGATAACTTAATAGTTTGAAAGGAATATTTCTTTGGCATTTCTATGTCTATATTTACAATAATATGCATATGCTAATATTGGCAAGCGATCACTGTAGGGTAAGTCTCTTTGATGGTAATCCTCTTTCCCTTCTCTGTTGTCATTGCCCTTCCACAGCTTCCGGAGATTTCTATGGGAACTACTCCAACTGGAGACAGGGATTAGAAATTAATGAAGTGAATTCTGTTGTTCTGAGATTTCTGAATAACATGTTTGCACTGGTGCTGATGGGGTTCCAACACAAGTTTGCACAGGCTTTGCTGGCTCCTGCAGGTGGACTGAGAGGGAGAAGGTGGCATTGGTTTTACATATCTATTATCACCTAATTTTGATTTTGTTGTTCTGAAATTGAGATTGTTGTTCTGAAGTTGAGATTTCATATATTTTGAGAAGTTTAATGAAGGTACACTTTGTGCTGATGCACTTCAAACAGCAGATGCTGAGAGTGCCAGGAAATAATGTTGGACAGGGCACTGTTACAGTCATTCTTTCTACCACTTCCTCTCAAACTGATGTAAACAGATGCATGTTTTTATGTCCTTTCCCTTGGGAAAGGGAGAACTCTGAGCTCAAGTGATCAATATGTGGCTTTTCCGTGGTTACTTGGGAAACTTCATCCCTGAAATCTTTTTTAATCACAAGTTATCTGGCATCCTTTGACAGGATCCAGCTTTTTGTTTTTCATCTACTGTAACTTACGGAATCTGGCTAATAGGAGCAAATCTGGATGAGCTGGTTTATGCAACAATAAACCCAGGTATGTGTGTTTGTGAAAACTGAGGAGTTTTAAAAACGGAAATAATCACTGTTTTTAAAATAATGATTAATTTTAGATTTTAGATGTACTGTTGACTTCCATATTCATTTACTGCTCCTTGCAAGCATTTTTCATATTTTATTTTTTCCTTTATCATCTTTAGCAGATTTATGGAAGCTGGATTTGATGGCTTCTGCATACCATGATTTCTCTTCACTTAGGAAGACCCTGAGTGAGGCAGTCCCATGTGAACATGAGGTGCAGTGGCTGTTTTGTGGTGATCAGTGCTGAGACACGCTGGTGTGCAATTCCTGTATTTCTGATTATATTGCAGTTCTGGACGAATCACATCTGGGAGGTTTTTGAGGGCACATGTCTGGTGTTTATTTCCCACTAACAAGCAGCAACATGAGTGGTTAACAGTCGCTTGTATTTTTCTGAATCCTTCCCATACAGTCTTTCAGTTTCCATGTTCTCAGTTATCTCAAATAAAAGGTGAAGGCTTTGGAGTTATCTTCGCTGGAACTGAAGCTCTGCAAAAATATACTTGCAAAGGTTCCTTCAAGAGCAGTGGCAGCTCGTTCCTACAGCTGGAGCTGCTGGGCACCAGGTGAACATGAGCCTCCCAGACTGGATAGGAAAGGGGTTCCTGAGCCACAGCTTCCTTCTAGAAACTAATGGGGGGGTGGGACTTCGCACACCATGCTGCCAGATTTGCAGGTTTGGCAAATAGATTGTGAGGCAGATTGTTTAGGAAGCTGTGAGGAGGTGGGGGGTCTGTGAGGTTGTGTTCGTAAGACGGGAGAGAGATGGGATGTCAGTGCTGTGTGTCTGGGAGCTGTGCTGGGAGATGCTCCTGGACCTACCCCCAGCTTCAAGGGGGGTTAGGACTTGTGAGGCCGAACATGAGGGTTGTTGGAGGTGAGAGCTGGTGTTTTCTAGTGGTACTGAGAGCAATTTTAACAAAGCCAGGTGAGGGCAAACGCTATATACAGGTACAAAATAATAGCACTAGTCAGAAGGCACAGTAGCCCTGTGGTGCACACAATGGACAGGAATTGAGAGTTCGTGGATCAGTTTTTGACTTTGCCACAGACTTCCTGTGTTACTTTCAGGCAGTCACTTAATCTCTGCATCCACCCTCTGTGAAGCACCCAGGCTTGGAACAGTTTGTGTCTCTGGAAGCATGTATCTAATTCAGCTGTTACTATAAAAGTTAGATATTAAACAACTGTTGTGTTATCATAGGATAAAACCATGCCACACCATTTTCACTGTGAACTTTGTTCTTTTGCTATTACATTGTTTTTCAGGAAAAACAATGCTTTCACTGCATAAAAGTAAGTTAGGTAAAAATTCATGATGTGTGTTTTGCGAGCTGGACTTGTAGATTTGATGTTTGACACTAAAATAAGAGACACATGTTGAATGCCATTAGGAAGACTTCAGGGCTGATTGTTCAATACAATGAAGCAGAAGTCTGGACATTGAAAGTAAACAAATAATATAAGACTTCGTAGAGATCAGCCTTCCAAAGCTGTTTGGAAAGTTCCGTGGCTTGTGTCTAACTGTAGGTGCTCCTCATCCCCTTGGAGACAGGCATGCTGCTCTGAATTCATTGTTCAAATATTCATTAATATTCTGTGTCAGAGAAGGAAATAACTTAGATAAGATCAATTTTCAAACATGTTTCTTCAGGAAAGAACTAAAGAGCAATCCTGAAAAATACCTACTGGAATGGAAAAACTCTCATCTTTGGGAAAATAAAGGAACTGCTATGTGAGATGAAAAATGTCAGTATATTTAGAGGACAGGTGAGTTTGCCAAACTTGACTCATTGCAACCTTCAAGTCTATCTTTGAAAGTGCGTGGTCCATTTATGAGGAGGTGCTTTCAGTTTTTGGAAGCACTGGTAAATGTCCAAACGATTTACATTCTTCACATGATGGAACATGGAAACAATTGGCAATTTGTCCATGTTGGGGAGAGGATGAAAGGAGACTTTTGAGAAGTTCAGTTTGGGCCTAATTTTATTTTTCAGTATTTGTTGATACTATGGGAGGTGGTAATTACCCATTTGAAGTCTGGAGTAGTGTACCTTCCCAGTAGACATCTACAGCACTGTCCCATACACCCAAACTGGCAGAGATTTGGGCAACGTGGGGCCATCTATGTGCTGTTCAAAACCAGCACTTCCCCCAGTCCCACCCTGAAGTGTCTTTGTTCTAGCTGATGAGAAATTTTACAGCATAAAGGCAGCTTCTGAGGGATGAAACCCTGAGAGCCACATATTTTCTCACCCCTCCAGCCCTAAGCAGAATGTAGTAGTGACCCATGGGTTTTGACAGAATTTCAAATATTTCACCTGTGTTGTGTCTACATTGTCACATGCATTGGTGTGTCATCTCTGAAACATTTCTACTGTCCTGTTAAGTATCTTATCTCAGCTATCTCAGTTTGCCCGCTAGAATTTTTTGGGAAGAAATACTCGTTAGAGAAAGGAATCACCTTTTTTTTCTACTGAGTTTTTAAAATTATCCAGACTATTTCAGACTGGTTGTGAGCAACTCCAGAACAATGTTTTGAGCAACTTTTGCTCCAAGATCTCTAAGGTAGGCCACTTTCCAGAAGCTCCCAAAACCATGCCTGGAGCCTCTGAATCAGGGAGGTATTAAGTTGGAAAACCTTTCACCTTTAGTGGAAAAAAAATCACCCATATTCTTTCAATGGCCTTTTGGAATGCAGTGACAGTTACAAACCTCAAAACCAGAGAGCTCCTCCAGCTTCTGACACAGCTCCACCTCTGCCTGGTTGTGCTCTTGGATGGTTAGGCACAGCCTCGCTCTGAGGCATCTCCATATCCCTGCTTTGTCTGCTGGGACAGATGGGGATAGTGATGTCTTGAACCTACCCTGAATTAGTCATGTTCCTTACTGCACTAGCATCTTCAACAACATCTGCTGTGTTACTTCCGCTGGCAGAGGTTGTATTTTGTGTTACTGGGGTTAAATCAGCAGATATGACTATGGTTTGTATCATTCTGTGTAAACCTGAATCTTTGGAGTCTAAAATGCTTGGGATGTCTTTCTTTCAGTGAAATTGTCAGGAAGAAAACAACGTTAAAAAGGAGGCATAATTTAAGGCTTCAGCTGAGGTCTGCTGCACTGCAGGTTTTCGTGTGGAGTTGCACAGCCACAGACTTTCAGCTGCACAGAGCCCTGCAACAAGTTAGACAAGGGGCACTGAGGCCTCACCTGCAGGAATCCCATTTCCAGGAGAAGATTGATTTGTGCAGGAACCTCACAAAGAAGTAGCAAAATCACTGCTTGTAAGGGCCTGCTAGACTTTATATGGTAGTAGTGTAATGGCTTTGGAAGTATTTTTTATAATGGATCATGTGTGATCTAGTAGGTCCTTTCTACCTGTTTTCCCTTATACATTTGCTGAACCTTAAATACCACGACACTTAATCCACACTATCAGGCAGAAGGCTTAATTTTAAATTATTCATTTGAAGATTAAACAATTTTTGTGCCTGGTAGTGTCTTTGACAGTGAAAGGTGACAGAATAGTTTGATTAAAAAGCTAAAGCAAAGCACTAATAATACATGATATCTCACCAAACCCATAGTCATCTCCCCTGCAGCTGTCGGATTTGACAGAAAAATAAAAAAAGCCATAGAATAATGGATTGAACATGCTTTCCAGCCTGAAAGCTTTAGGTAATACATTACCAAAATATGATTCCTAATAGGAATATTGTGAGGAGCATCATCATTTAGAAACCAAGTCAGCAAGCATTGGATTAATCTATTTGTGTTGTTATCGTTGCAGGCTGGCAGTACTTCTCTCCAGATGTACCATTTGGCACATTAAGCAATTCTTTTCTTAGAAGGGGAACCTATGGTTTTGCCATGTAATGCAAAACACCAATGGAATCACTACATAAGCAAAATGCCAGTAATGGTACAGCGGTCCAGCCACAAACATTGGTATGTTAATTTTGTTTTATTTTTCCTAGTGTGTCATCTGTAGTACTGTATTTTTTATCAGGACTATGGCCGGACTGTTTAGGATCAGATTTTAAAGTGTGTTTTCAGCAAGAGATTTAAGCTGGGAAACTAATGGTTGAGGGTTTTTTTCTACTTAATATGGATGTAACTATAATTTTAGCTTGATTTTTGAGACCAGGCCAGATTTTGCCCTCAATTATAGTTGTTCTATTATTGAGCTGCATGCATCCACTTTTGATAATGGTACCCAAATACATTGGAAAGCAAGTAGTTTACACTAAGGCTGTGGCTTATATATACCATTGCTTCCTAAGACTAACAAGGCCTTCAAAAGAATTTTCAATTAATTTGTAAGAAGATTAGTTTAATTATAGCATATGCAGTTTCTTTGTGGAAAGCAGTGGCCTTTCCATCTTCTATGCTGTCTTAGTTCTCTGATGGGTCATCCCTAGTCCTTGTGAAGGCAGCAGCAGTAGCTCTTAATGTAGCATCTGCTGTATTCCTGCTTACTTTCTGAATTTGTTCTATGCTATTGATGTTGTATGGAAAGGAACAAAGTCGCAAAAAGAATTTGTTTTCAGTTCCTCTGTTTTTCTGGCAGCAGAAAAAGTGAGGAGGGACTACGTATTGAGGGCCTTTATCTATCATCCCTTTGGTTTTGCACCCAGAAGTAGAACATGAGGATGGGGGTTTTCCTACAATTTCTTCTGCAAACCTTGTTGAGATGGCCCTGAGTGTCATTCATGTGCACTGCAATGTGGATGCTGAAAAGCTGCTGGCAGAGAAAAATCCTCCATTTTGCAAGTATTCTGTTAAGTCCTTGGTTTCAACATACCAAGCAAGATGGTTTTCTAAACACCTTGCAGGTGTGTCCTATTAGGAGTTAAACAGGTGGTATGGGGTCTGGCCAATCACTTGGAAAGGTGGTTGGACCAGGGACCAATGATCCCTGCCATAGACCTATGCAGGGATTATATAAGGTCTGCCTGTAATTAAATAAAAGGGGGTTTTATCATTTCCCTCAACTGGAGCTCTGACTTGGACCTCCATTTTTTTCTGCGTCGCCTGTGCTTCAACTGCAACACTGTAAGGCAGCCCTTTGCTCAGGTGTGCTCCAGTGTGAGGAGCAGGAGAAAGCTGGGGGAAAGGGTAAGGCAAGAGAGGCACCCAAGGATGGTGATTTGCATAGGTCCATGGAGACATCAGCAGGAATATGATCTTCTTTTCCTCTATCTTCCCGTAATACTTGGGATTGCTAGAAGCTGAGAAGGAACATCTCAAGGAGAATTGTTTTATTCTTTCCGTGTTTCTCATACACATCTACCCAGGCATCTGCTATTGGATACCATTAGAGGCAGGATATTTTGTTAGCCAGTTGTTTTGCCTGACCTGTAGGCACTTAGGAAGTACTTTCCTAAGCTGAGATCTTACGTTAAGGAATCACTGAACGTGATCTCTTCTCCTACCACTATCGCCCTGCTGTAATATTCCTGATGCTGTGAGATATGTTTCTGGTTTATAAGGGAATTGTGTCCTTAGTTTCTCATCAAGTAGCCATGAAATCTGACAGGCGAGAGGCTGGATTCCAAAGAGTGAGTGCATGCCCTGCACTCCTTGGGGCAATCCTGCTTCTTGCCATATCATACCTGTCACAAAGTCACAGACTGAGTAAGGCTGGAAGGAACCACAGTGGCTCATGTGGTCCAACCTCCCTGCTCCAGCAGGCCCATCCCAGAGCACAGGGCATAGGATTGTGTCTAGATGGTTCTGGAATATCTCCAGAGAGGAGACTCCACACCCTCTCTGGACAATCTGTTCAGGGCTTGGGCACTGCCCAGGGAAGAAGTTCTGTCTTATGTCCAGGTGGAACCTCCTGGGCATCAGCTCCTGCCCGTTCCTCTGGTGCCATGGCTGGGCCCCACAGAGCAGAGCCTGGGCCCTGCTCGGAGCCCTCCCTGCAGACAGGGACACACAGGGCTGAGGGCCCTTCTCAGCTGGGGCTCCTCTCGAGGCTGAACAGCCCCAGCTCCCTCAGCCTTTCCTTGTCAGGGAGATGTTCCAGTCCCCTCATCACCTCTTGTTACCTTCCACTGGACCTGCTCCAGGAGCTCCAGAGCTTTCCAGTCCTGAGGAACCCTGAACTGTCCTGCATGTGCATGATGTAGTAAGTTCCTGAGCTGCTTCTTGTAAAGGCCTGAGTACTGATCATTGGGAAGCTTTCTCCAGATGATCATTTAGAGACTCAGGATGGTAAGAAAGGATTTTTCACCTTGCACAAATGGTAACAACATTGTTGTAATTTCCTTGTCTTGCAGGTGAAGGACAACAAAGGAGCAAGGACATTCCTCATGTCCCTCTGCCACTATCCACTGACTATGTGTATTGCAGAGTTTCTTCCCATCAACAGGCCTGCTCTTTCCCCTGTCTAAAGCTTCCTATGGAATGAGCAGCAGGACAAGTGCCTTCCTCCTAGCCTTGTGGCCAAGGGAAAAAAAGGAGACTGGCCAGGCAAATTGCACGTTTCCTTGTCAGGGCTGGTCTTTGCACTGGGGAAAGGTTGTCAGCCTGGGGAGAGAGCTGTGACATACTGCCCTGCCTGACTGCCCAACCTGGCCCCTGGTTTGGGTTCTCTGGGATTTCTCTGTTTGTTACAACAAATGTCCTGTAATTCAAGCTTTGTCTAAGTGGGGTCATATGCTGCTCAATAGAGTTTCAGTAGATAGCAGGTTTCTTTCTAGTTAATATGACAGGTGTTTAGTATTTTCCTGCCATTCACCAGAAATCTCACCTTTCCTCCTCTCGTGTTAAAACCCAGTTCTGGCTTTTGCCTGTCCATGCAGTCAGAAAATGACAATTTCTGATTACTCTCCGCCTGCCTAGAAAGCAATGGAAGAGTAACAGTAAAAAAAAAAAAGAGTGATTTTGCTCCAAATTCCTAATTAAATTGGGTTGTGTGGCCGTCCCAGTTTGATTAACTCTGTAATTAATAATGACCGGGTGAGGCAGGGTAGTTATTTTTCATTGGTTTTTTTTTTCTGTCCCATGAATGCCGGCAAAGAATGCAAGGAAGGTGCTTAGTTGTGAGAACACTTTCCCTCTCCTGTTGGTACACAATTCCTAAAATATGGCCATGTTTTAAACCCCTGTGAAGAGCAAAATTTCATTATTTCTCCTCTAGAGGATTTCTGCAAAGACGCTAATCCTTGGTTCTGCTCAGCCACAGAAGGGAAAAGGACATTTTCTGTGCCTTGTTTTGCTTTTTCTGTTTTTTTTTTTTTTTAATTTCTCTTTGAAGCAAACGATCCAAGGCAAAACATGGTTGTGAAGGTTTGCATCTACCCTTGGAGCTGATGTGAGCTCAGCCATGCTGGTCCAGCACTGAGGGGAAAGGGATGCATATTCAAGGTAAACTACTTTTTAAAAAGTTACTAGCTAAATGTTTCAAAGTGTATTTAGTCTTTTCCCACTCCTATTTGTGTTGCAGAAAGTGATCCCCTGCTAGCTGGGGGGTGCGTGGGGTAGGGGAGTTGAGATAGACTATGAGGTTACCATGGGACTGTTTCTTCTTTAAGGCAAATATGTTAAATACAGTTAAAGTTTGTATTGGTGTGTGAATGTAACTTGCAGCACTGGCACTGCTTTATTCACCAGTATGTTATGATTAGGAGTCCACAAAAGAAACGTGGATTAGGCAATCAACCTGTGTAAGACTTTTCCCTGTGACACACTATCTACTCTTCATGTTTTCTGTATTTCCATAATAACTGAACTTAACATAATCTCCATGCCAAAGTTCATTCCATTTCTTAGTACTTTTCAGTTAGAGGTGGCTTTTCACACCTGGCTGTCATCCACATTTCATGTTGAAGGCGTTTTTGAGGAAACTTGAAGTTTTAGAGTGTTAATAAAGTGCTGCCTGCTAAAATAATCAGATTGGTTCAACATTAATGTAAAAGAGTCAGTAAATAGTAAATACTGAAATGTCAAAACAAATATAGATAATTTAAAAATATCACCCTGTGCTCAAGGTATGTTGGTGACATTTCATGAGCTATTTTATTATCTTTCATTTAAAAATGGTGCACTGCCATATGTTTAGTATGTCAAGCTTCCCTTCTACTGCTGCTGTTCATGTATTAGAGGATTCTTCTATAGTTACACAAAATCATGTTATGTTCTTTTCCTTCAAAATCTTCCTTGAACCTGCACCTCAAGAATGCCTGCAAATACAGTTTTGTCTACAGCTTGTTGCAGGTATTTTTACAAGGCTGTTTTTTGTCCCTGCATCCCTTTTGTCTTTTGACTGTCTGCCCAGATCTGTGTCTTCTCTCTTGACCTCTTTATTTGGGAGTTCTCTGAGGCAAGAGCCAAATTTACTTTCTAGGTGCATACAGCACATAGATCCTTGCCCATAATAATGCTCACTCACTCTCTAGACATCCAACAGCACATGGTTTTTCCTAAGAAGTGTGAGTCCTTTCCTTAAGAGAGGACTTAGTCTTTTAGCTTAGTTACTGACTTGGTATGTTATTAGAGCTTTGGCATCAAAACAGTGTTCTCTTTACATGAGTTCTCACCTAGAAGGGGCATTGAGCTCATTTGTAGGACACACCTGCAGACTCCCCCCTTTCTCACACTTGTTCACATGCCTTTGTCCAAAATCCTTGAGGCCATTGCACGATGTGCAAAATGGGGTTGTTGGGAGCTTGTTCTCCTGAGCTCTGTGGCATTATGACAGGCCATGTTGTGGAGGTTGAGAGGAGAATGATTCTGGTGCTGATTCCTGACCCACTAAGATCCAGTGGGTACATTTTCATTTGATTTACATGATCCACTGACAAGCATTATGCTTGTATGTTGTTGCTTTCCAGGAAACAGGAGGAAGGAGAAGAGAAAGGCTGGGAGAAGTGGTTGGACTCAAGGGTCATAAGGGTTTTTTCCAACCTAAATGGTTCTCTTTAGTGAAACCTTGAAAGGCTTTTCATGTATTAGCAAAGAAACTGTGTTCTAATAGCACCAAAACAACCTTTACCACTTTTTTCAAGATGTCTTGAAGCACATGTAAAATTCAACTTTACATCAGTTTTAATATGCTTTTATACTACTAGAAAAGTCAAAAGCAGCTCTTGGGTGAAGTTGGGTTTGATGTTAAGAATATGATTATGTCATCAGATAGGAAAGTGCTGCTTAAACACCAACATATATTTAAAATATATTTCTGAGTAGATTTGTTGCTAATTATGCTATATAAATTTAAGAGTGGTAACTTGGTTTCTCCATCCTCATGGCTTGCATGTCTAGTATTTTGCACTGAGCTTTGGAGTGCAGCTGAAGTGCAGCTCTCCCTTGAAATCTGTTTTTAATCTAACCCCATTTTCTATTTAAACATTTCAAATGAAATATACTGAGGAAGAAAAAGAGGGGTGCTTTGTTTGGGGTGTTCTGTAGGCAGAAGATTACTTGAGGACTTCCTTATTGACTGTATCTTATCTTGCTGTGTATCCAGTAACAGACTGAGTTGGAGTGTACGTACCTCAAGCTCTGTTTAATTTTCTTTTTCTTTTTTTTTTTTCATCTCCAACTACACAGATTAGAGCTATAAAGATGTTGGTCTAAGTCACAAGAGTTTTGGAGACCGGAAATACTTGATTTCAGTAGTTGAATTTAAAGTTATCTGAAGGTAAATATCTCTTATCTAGATGGTGTGTAAATTGTGTATTCATCTGATTTCCTTTCCTTACTGGATATCATTTTCCTTTCGTGAGTGGTTCATTTGGCTTCCTAAGCAGAACTAGACAAACTCCTAAATCACTTCATGCTTTCAGTGAGCTGTGTCACCTTTTTTTTTTATTTTCTTTAGTCATTCTTTTCATGCTTCCGGAACAATTGAGCTGAAGTACTGTGAAAGTTTTTCTGTCATCTTCTGTGTGCCTGTCTCAAACTTCATACCTTAAAATTCAGTGTGTTTGATATTCAGCTACCATCTCTCTAATATTGTGTGCATGGGGGGTTGGGATTTCTAACATGACTGCAAGTGTTACCTTTCCAGTGATACGTTTCATTGGATTAAAAGGTGCAAACACTGGAATTGTGAATACCGGAGTTATGTGCCCTTACCAGTCTGGGGACCTGTCACCTACTTCTGGAAAATCTTATTCATGTTTCCCAAAGATAATACCTTGCTGGTATTCTCTGATAAATGGCTATTGTGTGTTGCTAAATCGTTTGTATAGAGCCCAAAGCTGACTAAATTCCAGTGATAGTCCCAGTTTTCAAAAAGGATGTGTGTGATGGATACTATACTTGTATGGGCTTTTTTGCAAGTACTGTATGTGGATATTTGTTCTAATACCAAGTAATTACAGCAATAAATATCATTAATATATTAGTTAACTCAATGCTGTGTAGAGGACATTTCTACTCTGAGAAGTCATTCTGAAAAAATTTCACCTTTCCTCCATACCATTAATGCTCCATAACTCACCATTATCAGCAAATACCTGATTATATATCCCTATATGCTTGCTGTTTTGAAAGAAATTATTATTTATACTTTTATTGCTGCAAGCATTGCCAGAGTGTGTAGCTGTCTCTGTTTTCTAATATATCTTGGCATTTTTAATTATTTTGCTACTGTGGATGCAAATCCTGCCTTTAACTTAGCATTGTTCTGCCTTATTGGAAACAGGGAGTTGTCCCCATTGAGTTGAAGGCAGGGTTTGGCTCCTGGAATTTCTGTTTCCAGTGGTGCCATGTAGGCAAAATGAAAACCAGCTTGACTCCAGTTAGTGTCCAGGTGAACTTTTCTCAGCTTGGCAAAACATAAGTACTCTGTTGCGCAACAAAATGGTATGAGGAAGGATTGATGCACTTATGTCTCTAGGTTAACTGTATACTTTATGGTCATAAAATTAAAAATGTTTTTTAAAAAAAAGAATATTCTCCCAGAAGCACTAACTGGATCTTCTTACAACCCCTACCTGGTCTCTGCATGTGCAAACCTGATGGTTCTGCATTTACCCCAGCAAGTCCTGCATGGAGACACTTGTTTTCATCACAATTCTTGATGTCCTTCCAGAGCTATTACATTAAGAGGCTGGCATGCTTTGAATACCCAAGTGAGAGATGGAGTAAGGAGGTGGAAGTTTGGTACCATTTACATACATCTCAAATCATTTAAAAGCAAATTTGGAGGGGTTATAGCAGTAAAGAATGTAGGTGCAGTCTTGAAGTCATGTGAAACTACCACTGCTTTAAAGATCTCTCTTAAAACTCTGACCATGCTGATGTGTTAATTTACCAGCTGAGAAGCTTTGAAAAGCCTCATTTTCCATGTCGGCCAAATGAAAAAATGGGGTCCAATCTTCTGGTTCTGTGGCCTTTTGTACTATTTTTTCTACATGTTGTAAGGGATAGTCTTCACTACCGCATGGCCTTCCTGAGTAGGAATATTGATACACTTTCACTTAGGCTGAGGCAGTGATTCACTTTTTGGTGGCATTTGTGCAGTCTTCCCTGCCAAAGTTGTGCAGCTGCTTTGCATTTCATCTCAGGAGTAGCGTTTCCTTGAAACCAGTCTTCAGGAATCCGGTGTATAACTTGGAGAGGGGAAGGCGTCCTCAATTTCATTAAAATTGTATCCAGGACTTCTGTGGAGGAAAAGACTTGGAGAAAGGGAAGAAGCCAGCATGCTATTAGTGAAAACATTAGATTCCTTGCAGAACACCACTTTCCTTGCAAGGCAAACCCCAAAAAGAGGAAGAAGTAATTCTTGGGTTTCTGATTTCTGTGGCACTTTGAGCTGATTTGCAGCTGTGAGAAAAGGTGCCAGTATCTTTGTATTGTTTGGCAGAGAAAAGATTACCTTGTAACTCATCTTGTCTGGCTATGGCCTGGCACTGGATCACGACCAGGTTGATGGCAGCCTGACAGTTTTAAAAGAATATGTTGGCATTTTATGAAAAGGGAAGCTATTACACTTGAAAGGAAGTAAAAACAAAATCAGAAAACCTACGCATGTCAGTTTTATGGCAGAGAGGCTGTAAAAATTCTGGCATGTTTCTTCAGCCAATCTCTGCAACAAATTAGTGAACTAAATTGATTACAAAATCAAAGATGGATTTACATAAGCATTTGTGTTTTAATTACCCTGCTCTTACAGTGTGTCAGACACTCAAAAGAGTCAACCCCATGCCCCTTACAGTTAAAATTAGTTTACAGCCTAAATTTAGATGTGTAGCAGCAAGAAGGGAGCTTGGAAAGAAAAGAAGAGCATGGGAAGGGATGAGACCTCCTGGGTCACTGGCTCCAGTCCTCCCAGTCTCAGGAAACCACATTGTCTTACCCTCTTAGACTGTGTTATGGTCTTCTGACATACTGCTAGATGGTACAAAAGATGGGGAGTTAAATTTACAGATTTGTCCCAGTTCAGTATAGTTTTTGTTTGTCTCTATTAACTGCGGGATTGGACCCACGCTGAGGCTTATCACAAGTTTCTGCTGGTGGCTGTGTTTTACAGCAGAGGATATGCCAGGGAGCTGGGGACTGTGGAGGCAAAGGCAGCGGCATTAGTGAGCAGAGTATGAAGAACAAGGAGGATTCAGGGTAGCCCTCCCAGCACCCAGGAGGAGCATGAACTTGGAAAATAATGTTTCCAAAAGTTATAATTTCTCTTTCTGTTCCCAAGCTGCTGTCAGAGGAGTGAAGCAGATCACTTCGCCCTGGGAAAGCCTATTCTGCAGTGCAGCCTAGGGTGAGCCAAAGAGGCTTGAGTACTGTGGACAGCCTGAACTGACACCTGAGGAGCCACATGCTGTGCCAGCTGGGTGGCATCCTATTCTCATGCTAGCTCAAGTATTCCTATGTTGTGCATGACAGGTCCCTGGAAATCCTTTCTCGTGCCATCCTTTAAAACCCTTCATCGAGTATCTTCACCTTCACACTCGTGGTGGAGTTCAGTGTATAAGTGAGGGGTGCAAAGAAGGCTTGCTTGGTGAGTGCCATGGCCACGAAAGCAGTTTTGAATTATTTTGCTTTGTCAGTCAGAACTGTAAACTGCAACTATATGGCTTTAGCTCCAGAGGGGACTGCATGGAGTTCCTCGCATTATAGCATGTTTTCAGTCAGGCGACGTAGCCAAAGAAAATGATGAAACCAGACTTCTTCTTGTGGTCAGAAAGAGACAAACAATTTGTTTTGGTTGAAGGCTCAGTGCTGTAGAGAGGCCTAGAGTTCTGAGCAGCTGCACAGGAATTACAGCGATGCGGGCTTGTGGTTGCCAACTCAACTTACCTCCATCACAACTGAACCTATGGCACAACGAGGGGCTGGAGAGCTGAGAGCGAGGCTTGGAGCTGAGAGACACAGAGTTGTCACTTCTGGCAAGAGGGAGGTCTTGGCCGAAGTGATCTGCTTTTCTTAATGCCAGTCAAGATTTTTACATACTGAATGCAATTGTCTGAGTAGATGCAAATAATCTGGGAGTAATGTTTTACAGGAGTTCTGGCTCCTGTCTTGGGAAGGAGCATCCTGATGGCAGGAGCTTTGGGTCAGTAGCACATGCTATTACACCTGCCTGTGGCCAGAGAATCTATCACTTATGCCTACAGTGCCTGTATCTTCTGGGCAATGCAGTTTTGTGTTCTGAGGCTGGCAGCTTTTTTTTCCTCAGGTCAACGCAGTTCTTGCCCCATCATGGTTATTCTACCCAAGTAGGTCCAGTGACTCCTGTTCAGATAAAACGGAACAAAATTGAGTACATTTTCTTTAGATCCTGAAAATAAAGTCAGTTGAGTTTGGGATTGAACTCAATATATAAAGCATATTTTTTGTATGTTCAGATTCCTTAAAGGGATTTTGACCTACTCCTCCTAGTATGTAATTCCCAAGCAGGCTTTTCCATGACATAAGAATAAAACCTCCCCTTTCTGATGAGAAGGTTTCAGTCTTGTGAACGTATAGTGGGAAAACCTAAATATTACTTAATAGTTATTACTTATACTTGCATTACTTATTTTTACTTATATTACTTATTTATTGTTTTTTTACTGAAAAATATTTTGTCTAGACAGTGTGTTTGAGAAAAATGTGCTCAGATTTTGAGTCCAAATTTCACCTTGAGGATCTTAGATGCTTATGTTCAGACTTTGCCTTTTATTGTGGGTTTGTTGGGGAAGGTTCCCTAATTCCTGTTTTACAGATGGGAAATTCAAAATGCTTCTTAACCATTCAGGGGCATTTTTAAGATAAATATTTGAGCAAAAAAATAGCATGGTAATATAGGAGTCACTGCTGACATATGGTGAGCACCCCAATGTCAATTGTCAAAATCTCTTGCTGCTTCATGAAAGCAAAGGTGAGTATAAGAATCAGAGCTGCCATTTAAAAATGAGATTCGCATAAAGCTGTGTTGAAACTGTGTCTTGGGAATCTGTGCAAAAGGAATTTCTGCAGAGCTTGTTTTTAAGGAAATCTTGTGAGAAAACATGCTAATTTTTGCTTTGAAGCACTTAAGAAGAACTAAACTATGAACAAATGAAGTTTAGAGTCTGAGTTTACTTTCAGAACTCTACCATCCTCCAGCTATCTGTCTGTAAGTCAGGCAGCTGTCTGTCCCTGTAAATCTGTGTGATGAGATACGGCCAAGACAAGCAAGAGCCGTGAACGAGGATGGGAATTGCCTGGCAGGGCCACCTTGCTGCTCCAGAATACCATCAAGCTGTTCAAGTAAAGATGAGCTGGGACAATGTCACAGCTGGCCAAGATGAGCTTGGGAAAGAAAAATATGGTGACAGGAGATGCCAAAGTGGCTCAGTGTGCTGGCATTCGTTTCTTTTCAGGGCAAAGACGTGTGAAAGGGCTTGTCACTGACAGAAAGACTCTCTCACGTTCTGTTGTGGTGAAACTTTCATCCTCCAAATAATACCATGAGTTGTATGTTTCAAGATGTAATTGGTGTACACATATTCTCACACCATGGGAATTCAGCATCATCTCCTCACCCCACAACCTCAACAACTCAGAACTCTGCTGGTTTATTTGGGCAAAGGGTAGGGGTTTTGCTTGCTTTTTATTTTTTAATGCATGTGTCTGGTAAATTGCTTTTCCTTCTAATGTTAAATTATATGCAGGCTAAAATCCTTCTTTTATGTTTGATTAACTGCAACTCATTGATAAATCTTTAAAATGAGAAGGTTTTCTAATTTCCATAGAGTGACTGCACTAGGGAAATAGGAATCTCGCCTTGCAGCTCTAAGTGTCTAAGCTCAAACTTTCAGGTTAGTGTGAGCAAAGCTAATTCCCAGGAAAAAATGGAACAGAGGAAGAAAATAATAGTATTTCTAAGGAAAAAAATGCAATATACAATGCGGGGGTTTATCCATCTGTATTCAACATGAAACCCTGTGTTGATTAGGGGCTTTGTGAAAAGTTAATTTTCCAGTTCAGCAAAACTTATAGAAAAAACATTTGCTTCAGGTCAGCTGCAGCTAGTTGCCCTCCCTCTCACTCATTAAAATGAAAAGCAAGTGTTCCCGCTTCATTCAGCCTTGAGTGACCTTTTTGATCTAAAGCAGAGCTTCTCCCAGAACTTGGTCCTGGTCACTGGACTCAGGAGGATTCCTAATTTCTGTGCTTACGATGGCACTTGAGGTCACACATAATTAGGCCCCAAAACAAGGAACGCAGTCCACGGTCCCAGCCCTTGATGGATGCCTAACCAATGGAATGTCATGCCTTGTGGAATAAGTTTTCATCAGCCCCTTGAGAGGAGCAGCTTCACTTTGTATGAGATGGGCCACAGACAAGAGGATGTTGATCTGTAGCTGATAGAAAGGGGAAGTGTCCCTGTGCTGGCACTGCTGAAGCACTGCAAATCCCATGGGCAGTTCTGGGCTTCCCACTACAAGAAAGACATTGAGGGGCTGGAGCATGTCCAGAGAAGGGAAGGGGAGCTGGGGAAGGGGCTGGAGTGCCAGGAGCAGCTGAGGGAGCTGGGGGGGCTCAGCCTAGAGAAAAGGAGGCTCAGGGGGGACCTTCTCACTCTCTGCAACTCCCTGACAGGAGGGTGCAGCCGGATTGGGATTGGTCTGTTCTCCCAAATAACAAGAGACAGGACAAGGGGAAAGGGCCTCAAGCAGTGCCAGGGGAGGTTCACTTGGCCATTAAGGAAAATTTCTTCATAGAAAGGGTTGTCAAGCATTGGAACAGGCTGCCCAGAGAATGGTGAAATCATTATCCCTGGACATATTTAAAAGTCATGGATATAGCACTTGGGGTCATGGTTTAGTGGTGGCCTTGGCATGCTAGGTTAACAACTGGACTTGATGTTTTTAGAGATCTTCTCCAGCCTAAATGATTTTGTGATTTATAGAACAGAACATTGCCAAGTAGCACTGTGATGCTACATTAGCTTCTGAATGGGTAGGAAGCATCAGTAGACTGGATTGACTATTGGTGGAATAACTTTTCCAGATGGCCAAGAATTGACAGTTTAATAACTGTTAAGGAGGGTTTATTTTTTCAGTAATAATTTTGGTTAATTTTATTATGTGTTTCACTTTTCAGTCCAGCAATCTTGAATGCTAGAAGAGTGGCTTCAAAAATAGAAGGGAGAGTGTATCAAGGAGTGTGTCGAGCCTTAGGAGTAGTGTCCTGCAGGGTCAGATCTTACAGAACAGGCGAACCAACATTTTTATGGTCCTTTTTGAAAAACCTGCCTTCTGCAAGTTTGGAAAAGAGAGCTCTTCTCGTCTTCACAGTGAAGCAGTGGTTCTGAGGTGGTCTTGTCACATGCAGATCCTTTTCTCTAGATGCTTTGGGGTTTGATATTGTGCCTGAGAAGGTATGAGATCATACCCTGATCTCATACCATCTGTTTAGCAGATGGATGTGTATGGCAAGGCTAACGGTTAAAAACCTGGCTCCAGTTAGGTCAGTGGTATCAAGATTTTACCCATGATTGGAGGGGGAGGAAGAAAAAAGTGTCCAAAGATAGGTCTCCTAAATCGCTGCTGGGAAAGCCTGTAGGCTTTAGAGCCTTGTTTATTTACCCTTCTGTCATTTGGCTGATAGTTATTTGTGCTTGGCCCTTGGACAGAGTATTTGATCTTTATGTCTATGTCTGTATGCTTGTTGGTGCAGACTATTAATATATGTAACTGTTGAAAGATATAGAAGAAGTGCAGATCTTATTTCTAATGAAACTGTGAAAATTATAAACTTAGCTGGTATTGATCAGAATCCTGTTTGTCCGTACTGTTCTGTAATGAATGTAGCCCAAGTATCAGTCACGTCTGTCGGTAAATCTAGATGTTCTGTTTGATACACCAGACCAGATGATTAGGTTGTTTTCTTGTTGGCTGAACTGCCCTCTTTTTTTTTCTTTCTTTTCTTCTCTTTAAACACCCCAAAACACATAGACCATTCCTGGATTTCTTTAACCCACAGAAAACAATTGTTCTACCCTTGCTGAAATGTTAAAAGTAGTTTGTGGACTGGACCATGGTTGGGTGGGGCACTATTCCGTTTCCAGCCTAAAATCCGGCAATGGCTCCTAAAATACAGTCCTCAACAGATTAAACCCAGCTGTTGCACAGGTGCACTGAGGCTGTGCAGTAAGGAAGTTTACCCACTTATAAACTTCTGCCTGTGTGCGTCATTAAACCAAGATATTTTTGGATCTCAACTATATACTTTTTGTTTTTTTGATTAGGCAAGGCAAGTGGTCTTCATTAAAGCCACAGACAGCAGAATGGTTTCGTCTAACTTCTCCCCTGTAATTGCAGAAAGACAAACACAAGTCTCATAATGCTCTGCTTCTCCCCCACCCAGCTCATTCAGCCATTCTTATCATTGGGAGAAAAGCCTACAAAATCTGAATTGTTTGTCTAATCTGACACTTCAGCATCCAGTCTGCACTGAAATAGTGTATGTGGAGTTGCATTTTATAGATTTTTCTCATTGACTCTGAAAGAGCTATGGTATCACATTAGGAATATGGTAAAGGATCTAGAGAGTTGGTCCTGTGATGAGTAGCTGGTGGGGCTCAGCCTGAAGAAGAGGAGACTCAGGAGGACCTTCTGGCCCTCCACAGCTCCCTGACAGGAGGGTGCATCTGGGGGGGTGTCACGCTCTTATTTCAGGGAACAAGGGACAGGACAAAAGGAAATGGCCCCAAGCTGTGCCAGGGGAGGTCCAGGTTGGACATCAGGAGGAATTTCTTCACCAAAAGGCTGGTCAGGCATTGGCAGGGGCTGCCCAGGGAGATGATGCAGTCGCCGTCCCTGGAGGTGTTCAAGGACATGGCACTCGGTGCTCCGGTCTGGGTGAGAAGGTGGGGATCAGTCACAGGCTGGACTCAATGATCTTGGAAGTCTTTTCCATCCTGAATGGGTCTGCGATTCTATGGAATGGCCCAAGGAGTCAGTTTAGCAGAAAAGTTGCTTTAAAGAAGTAAGATGGTGTATTTATCTGAGCAAATTCACATGCAGACCCAGATGTCTCTTGCCTTTGCACAATTCTGTTGTGTAAATAACATGTTCAATAAACAATTGCCCTGCAGCCAGGAAATAGTGACTACAGTGTATAACTTATCCATGCTGTCTACTGGGGAAGCCCCAGGAAGCCCCAGGTAGTGGCAATCCCATTTGCTCTACTGATTCCAGCTGCAGGTGTGACTGATAAGCAAGGGGAAGGAAAAGCCAATTAGTTCCCACATCTTTTTGTTTTTTAAAGACAATTCTCCTAATATGTGCAGCCAGTAAAGATGGGGCTAATTGTAATCTTTGCCATAACCCTTCCTGGCTTGAAGACAAAGCTTGTCACTTGCAGCAACCCTTCCTCAGGTGACAGCTACGGTCTGGAGACAAAAAGCTTAGCACTTCCATAATGACTAAGGAAAGAGGGAGGCTGCAATTTTATGCGACTTTTCCCATACCACTGTGCGCTGCCTTTCTGATTGTTGACTTGCTCCTGAACAGAACAGGAGGGAAAAGAACATGTCTCTGCACAGGAATCCCCTTGAAATTTTGTATTTTACTTTAAATACTTCTCTTGTTGCTTCTTCCAGCCAGAGGTTCCGTCTGCGCTCCTGTTTTTTATAGCTACTGACAGATGCATTGTCATTGTATTTATCTGATGGGGTTTTTTTATCTCAATCCCAAAGCCTCCTGTATCAGTGAGGTCTACAATTTAATTATGTGTTTTGGAAGAAAGCACTTCCTCTGTGTTTTTGATCCTATTATCTGATCATTGCATTCAATCTACATTTGTACTGTATTTTGGAAGCAGGCTGTTCTAGTAAGTTTGACTTTAATGTGCTCCAAACAGAATTTTACCGTGCTGTTTCAATTACTACATGCTACAGATTGTTGCAGGTCCTGAACATGCTCAAGAACATTTTATAGTTCCTGAAATGTATTTACTTCCAAGCTGAAAATGGCAGCACAGCAAGACATTGACAATAGCATTTCAACCCAAAAGTGCATGTAGGTCTTCATCAAGCTTCTTCTGTCTGGAGTGGAATTTGGTGCAGAAATCTCATCTGGTAATTTATATTCCTGCAGAAAAAGTCACTACGAGGAATTGAATGCTTCAAAAGAATCGAGATTTCTGTTACTTTTCATTCAAAAATAAATGCTTTAAATGGGGTTATGAAGCAGGAGCTCACTAGTGGTGTCAATCCTCTCCTTGAAGGCTTGAAGCCTGTTTAGGTTCAGGCTCTTAAATTGTGCACACAGCTGATTCAGCAGTTAATGGGATTGTGATCAGTGGCTTCAAATGCATCAAGCTGTCCCCTGATCTCTCTGAGGTGGACATTAGCAAACACAGAACTTGAACTGTGTAGAGCCTTCACTCTTTCTGTGAAGAGACTTTCAAGAGCCTTTTGTTTTAAGGACATTTCACTTGTTTACCAAGGTCTGCTTTCTTGTGTTTCCATTTTAAAATAGAATAATATATGGTTTTTAACTCTTGTTACATTTACATTAATTTTTATTTCACTGTTCCCATAAATCCATCAATCTTGTTGCTAAGAATACAAACTCTTCTACCTCTCTTCAGCTGATATGTAGTTGAATATCTGTTGTCCCCTTCATAGGGGACTGGAGAATTGGATTTTGATCCAGTTCCACAGCTGACATTCTGCAATGGACTCTGGATATCAATAATGTGAAATTTAAAAAGTAGATGAAAACCATTGTCAAAACATGTGTGTCAGGGTTACTGTATTATGCAGTAGATTTCACTGTATGAGAAAGCTGTTATCAAGGTGAAATGTATTTTGAATTTGAATTCTTCAGAAAATAACCTATAGATAAAGCTGTGGTAGCGTCAGAAAAATAGATATTTTAAATTCATATTTGCAAATGAATGATGAAATCAATGAATGATAGTTCTCATGGGGGTTGTTTCCATGTTTTCAATAAATTTTATTGAAAGACTGTAGTGTGAACCTAATTTTTAAGATTATGTGGGTCACTCTAGCTTCTGTCTTCATGGCTGATATTCTGCTGAGATGCATGTGACTTTTCACATGACTCCAATCTCACTTTAGGCACACCAAAAACTCAGGAAAACATATTTTTTACTTATTTAGGTTGTCCTCTAAATTACAGAATCATAGAATGGTTAGACCTTAAAAACCTGAAAGATCATATAGTTCCAACCCTCCTACCATGGCTGTTACAAGCTTCTAGTGCAACTGTGGTAGCAAAACAAACAAAACAGAACAAAAGCACAATTGTTCTGGTTGTATCTAATAAAAGCTGCAAAGTCCAGCACAGGTGATTGAATTCCCAGCCTTCTGCCAGTATCTGAAGTGACATCCACTCTCACAGCATGACACTCCGTTAATTTCAATTTGGTTTTTCCTCAGGTATTCCTATGGGGAAGAAAACTTTTCATCTCTAGTCCAAAAGCACTTGTGAACTTTTTTTGGAAGTTGGTGGGAAATCATCTTAGTCCTTTGGGTTACAGGACAGTGAGCTCTTTCACTTGGCATCTGCAGCTTTGGAACACCTGAACTGAGAAGCCTGTGCTTTGCATCTGCTTATAAACATGAGTGCTTCTTTTTGTGTCTATGTGTTTGCAGAGCAGCTGAGAAGGACTTTCTTTTTCTCTGTGTGTGTGACTGAAGGAGAAAAGTGCAACTGGAGTGAAAGGCAAGGAAGACATTATTTGCATTTTTAAATTTTACTTTAGGCATTTTTTTTTTAGTATGGTAAATGTAAAATCCATACTCTGATCTGCAACTCACCATTTCTATTATTTCCTTTATTTTTTGTATTTCCCTTGAGGTCAGCAGTATCAAACTTTTTAATATACCTTCATACAGAAAGTATTTTGTACAACAAATCATTTCTCTAACAGCTATTTTCTGTGGGGATGATGGTAAATCATATTCCAAACCATTTAGTTTAAAGTGTAGTGTCTGAGATTGCTTTCCTTGTAACCATTGCTCAGCATGAGCAATTCATCAGATTTTTTTGAATAATAGGTGAAGTTACTCTTTCAAAATGAGTTTGACAAACTCATTGAGTTTGGACAAACAATAAATATGTCCCAGTTTAAGCCAGCAGCTAATGCTTGTCCCTGGACTTCTTTGTGTCAGGTGCTGTTCCCAATTCTCCATGCAGCTGTGGCATTACCCTTCTGTCCTGACTTGTAATGACCTCTGGTATTCCAGTCCAGGCTTTCTTTTAAGCAGAACTTTCCAGTTGTGCAGTATTGTGTGGTGGTTTTTCGCTGTTGGCAGAAGTCCACTAGGATGCAAACCACCGAACTCATTCTCACTGTGACCTAAACCAGGACTTAAACTGAAGGCTCTGGAGGTGAAAAACCAGACTACTAGCAAGTGATGGGAGAGCCTCACATAGCTTGGTTCAGATAAAAATCTAAATGTTTAGCTTTTTTGAAACCGTTCTGGTCCAGAAACCAGCATTTCAGCCCCATGAGAGTACTCTGTCTTTTCTGATTTCTTGCATAATCAGATTGGGATTCTATTTCTGGGACACCAACAAAACCAGCGCATTTTTTTCATAATGATTTTGACTAAAACCAGTAAGAAAAGACATGCATGAAAAAATTAAAACAAAGAAAAAAACATGAAAAAGGCCTCATATTTTGCAATCTCAAGCACTGTGTTTGTTTTTCAGAAAAATCATGTTTCCTCTCACTCAAAATTTTGTTTTCCATAGTAGTAAGTCACAATAAGGGAAGGAAAACTCTGGTCCTTATGCCACTGGGGTCTAGAAGAAGGACTGGGTTCAAATAGACATTAGAAAAAGAAACTAATAGTAAGAATCTGAATCACTGGGACCAGACTGCCTAGGAAATTGGTGTCATTTCTATCACTGAACATGAGAGTGGCTAGATAAAGGTTTTGGAGAACTGAAAAGTTTAGGGCTGGTCGTAGGATAGGAGTGTGCATTATAAACTCTCTTCAAATGGCTTCCAGGGGTATGATTCTGTAATTACTTCTCTGATGCAACAAAATTGTCCAGTGTATTGATCTTCATGTGAAAATATCACACTGAAAAATACCTTTCTCTTAAAGATCACTCATAGTTTACTTTATTTGGCATAGCTTAGAAAAGACTTCTCTCTTCAAATCATGGCAGCTTTTGCTTGCTGGGGATTCATTTTGGTCTTCCAGAAAACCTTTGCACAAAGCACTTGGGAGATGCTAATTGACTAATAACTATATCCTGAAATTGCTGTTCCGATTCTAATTCCCAAAGAGTGGTTTATTTTGCATCCTGAAATGAATAGGGTGTTTCCATTCTCCTTATTCTTGATACTCGAAAGTTTAAATATGTGTGGGAGAGATATACAGAGGAAGAACTGATGATGTGAGAAGTACAAGATACAGCTACTGGAAACAGTGGTTCCAGTAGATGAGACCCACTCAGATAATAAAAATGTGAGTCAGCTCTCACTCATGTGCTAACAGAGAAGTCAAATTTTCTCTAACCAACTGTTTTTCAGTTTTCTACATAAACACAATGATGCATCAGGATATGTCTAAAAATAGTTCCTCCTCCCGTGGCAGATATATCCACAAACCCTGCACAAAACCACTTGTGCTTCTTGAACACAACTACTGGGCTGTGAAGCCGTGGGTGAGTGAATGGGCAGGGTTGAGTTTCAATCAAACTTTAGTTAAAGATTAGAAAAAAAAAATTTATAGAATGCCTGTTCTGAAGGGAAGCAGTGAGCTCAGTGTGCTATCATGGTTCCTCCGTTTAACATGGGTTTGTCAAGTCTCACACTGCTCATTGATGTGATGAGCTTCTCCTATTTTTGCTAGTTTCTGGAAGTGCTGTGTCCTTCTTAGTATTGCTGTTTGTTCTTCTTCCCAAGAACTATTTAAAGTGCCCTTCATCTGGACTGGATAGTTTCATACAAAAATTTAATTCAGCTGAAGTGACATATGGCAAAGAAGGTCACAAGAGCTGTTAGTTTTGCTGTGGTCAGCTCGAGTGGGAGCTGACTGAAGGGCAAGATAATACTTGAACGTGATGTAGGGGAAGTGATGTTAGGCTGGAAAGCAGGAAACAAGTTCATTTTTACTTTTCTGCTTTTGCTTTTTAAAAATCAACTCGTAAGACTTGTATTGATCTGCTATTGCTCTGTTATATTGACCTACTGCTGTTTAGCTTGGTGAGAGAAGAGATATTCTGACTGTACCCTCTTTCTGTTGAAGTGTTAGTTCGGACTGGTTGAAGTGCACACAGGTGATGATGCTGCTACTGGGAACTGTGGCCAGGAGTTTTAGGGTTGGCTATGGAGCTGGACACACACATGGGAGAAACAAGGATGGAGAGGATGTACCAGGGCAGCCTTGAGGTTTGTCATCATGTGGACACCCTGCTTTCTGTGAATCACTGAAGTCAGTGACAAGCTTTGTGCTGACCTCTATAGGAGTTCCTTCTAAAAACCATCAGGATGTCAAAATCATGGAAACACAGAATGGTT
>VZRR01008560.1:0-11939 GCA_013398015.1 Oreocharis arfaki
TTCTTTCCCACCTTTTTTCCACCACCAGGGCTTGCCCTGCTCAAGGGTTTCTTCACACATGCAGGCTGCTGTCTGCTCTCTCTCCGTTGGATCCTAACATGTTCCTTAAGGCATTAAGCTCATATGTGGAGTGCCATGAGCTTAGGATCAGGGAATCCTGGAATGGTTTGGGTTGGAAGGGACATTAAAGCCCATCCTGTTTGTCCACAGGCAGGGACACCTCCCAGTATCCCTGGTTGCTCCAAGCCCCATCCAGCCTGGCTTTGAGCACTTCCAGGGATGATGCTGCTGCAGTCCCACAAAACTCTGCTTTGCTGGATGTGACCCTTTGGTGGTTTCTTGGCTCTCAGTCCTGTTGGGCTGCCAAACCTGAATCTCCTCTTCCCAACAGGAAGAAGACTCCAGTGGGACACGGGATCCTGAGGAAATACTTTCCCACCACACCTTCCTTGCCCGTTCTCCTCTGGGTGAACCTCCATGCCGGGGGTCAGGTATTCAAGTTCCCACCAGAGCAGTCCATCACTGAGATGAACATCTTGTCTTGGCTGGAGAAGCTCCAAGCTGGACTGGAGATTCCCAGCAGTAAGTGGACACAGGTTTATAACGTTCCCAAGCACACACTGTGAGCTCCAGGCTGTTTATGGGAAGATCCTACGTGCAATAAATTGTCTGCCCTGGAATTTAACGATGGAAAAACCAGCTCTGCTTGTTAGAGTTGCAGAAGTACAAATAGTCCAGCCAGGAGAGAATGCCCACACTCACAAGTTTGCTTTGGGACTGTTTAATGCTCAGAGCCAAGCGTGGATAGTTTGGATTTGACATCTTTTCCGTGTGATAATCCCCAAATCTGGCTGTGTTTTCCCATTCCCGAACACAGCTTGCTAATAAAAAACCTCCCAGCTCCCAGCTGTCAGTGTGAGAAGTAGCTGCTCTTTGGGCACCTGCCTGCATTTCTTTTTGGATGGGAGAGGATAAGGAAGCTGCTGTTTTGCTGTGGACTGTGGGACATAAAGGGTTGGGTTGTGCTGTGAAGCTTTTCACTGCATCCTTCCTCATCCCTGATGAGGCTTTGGAGGAAGCCAGCATGGATATGCCTTCCTCAAGAGAGCTGGAGAGGGACTTGGGACAAGGGGGGGAGGGACAGGACACAGGGAATGGCTTCCCAGTGCCAGAGGGCAGGGATGGATGGGATATTGGGAAGAAATTCCTGGCTGGGAGGGTGGGGAAGGTTCACAGGGTGCCCAGAGAAGCTGTGGCTGCCCGTGGATCCCTGGAAGTGTCCAAGGCCAGGCTGGATGGGGCTTGGAGCAGCCTGGGACAGTGGAAGGTGTCCCTGCCCATGGCAGGAGGTGGAACTGGATGAGCTTTAAGCTCCCTTCCAACCCAAATATTCTGGGATTCTGTGATTCTATGACCTTTCAGAAAAGATTTTTAATTTTGTATTCATTGGAAGGAGATTAAAAAGCCATAATTCCTTGGAAAGGGAAATATCCCTGGAGATGGGGCATAACTCTTCACCTACTAACTGGGACTGTGTTTGCTGCTCAGGTACCTTGTCTGAGGAAGACTGGAAGCCACCACTCCCAGCTTACGACTTCCTCCAGATGATGGAGCCATCCACGCCCGAGCTCTCCCCCCACACTCCCCCCGCCCCCGGGGACACCGCGGTGCCACACCCATCCAAAAGCCCCGGAGGGGACACTGCCACCCGGGAAGAGCCATCCCAGGAGAGCACGGCAGAGGAAGTTGGTTCCCCCGGGAGGGACCTGCGGGGGACAGCCCCGAGGCTGGCGGCGAGGGACAAGCAGGGCAAGAGACACAGCGAGCTCTGAGAGCTGGGGTGGGTGGGGAAAGGTGTGGGACTGCCCTGGAAAAGCTCACACTTCCCCAGCCTTTACTCCAAGGAGAGAAGTGGTTTCAGCTGTCAAGGAACGGTGAAGGGAAAGGCCACTCCCTGCTGCAGAGTGCTGGTGGCTTCTGACGTGCCAGAGACGTGTCTGTGCATCCCACATGTTGTTCCCTGGCTGCTGCTGCGAGCTCACTGAGCAACAAACTACACTGGAAAACACCAATCAGCCCTGCTCTGTAGATTCCCCAAATCTCAGAGCTGCTTCAGTTGCCCCTGAGCAGGAAGGGGTGAGTGATTCCAAGATAAAAAGCCTGTTTCTCTCCTCCCTGGTTGCAGGAGAAGCTCCACTGCTGTGTGTCAGCAAATGCTGCCGTTCCCTCTGCGCTGGAACCGCGCGGAGCCGGGAGGGCCAGCGTTCCACCACTGCAGGGCTGCTCCAACCAGCCCCCAGTTGTGTTTACACCTGACTTGTGACCCAAATTCGTGAGCGTGTTCATCCTCGGTGGGGAGAGGAGGGTCTGGTCGAAGCAGATTTATTACAGAGGCCAGAGCTGGGGTCACACAACAGCCCTGAATAGATGGGACAGAACTCTGCCAGCAAATCCCGAGGGTGGGCAGGTTGGGAGATGGCTTTGCTCACTGCTGGCATTTCCTTGGTCCCGAGCCCAGGGGGTTATTTGCAGCCTCGATTTGTCTTTGCTCTCGGTGACAGCGGCGAGGTTGGTGCCTCCTGAGCTGGGAATGGAGCAGGGAGCGAGGTCTGTGGGAAGCTCAGCGCTGTGGAAGAGGGGAGGGAGATGAAAGGCAAGGCTGGACCTTCCGAGGTGGGGTGGAGCTGCTTCACATCCAAAACTAAGTGGGGAGATGCAGAACATGGGGAAGTGGCTTTCCAGCCTCTGCCCATCTCCTGGGGGCAAGAAGTGGCAGGGGGTTGAAAGCAGATGGTCTTTAAGGTCCCTTCCAACCCAAACCATTCTAGGATTCCATGATCATCCCACTCCCTTCAGTGAACATCTCCCTTCCACTGCACCACTGAGACACAACAGAAGGGTCAGATCCTCCTCCTGCTCTTTAGGGCTCTGAAATTACTGGGAAGAGGAAAAAATGCTGGTAAGGAGCTGCTGAGAGCATTGCAACCTCTCTATTTCTCATCCTGCAAGCAGCACACATGGCTGTGAGTCTTTTGAAATACCCAGAAATAGATCATTAGTCCTGGGCTCTCCTGGAAGCCCTTAATTGCAAGAGACCATTTTTGGACTGGATGACAGGCTTTGAGCCAGAATGTATGTATTTAAAGGAATAAACTTCAGCCTTCTGATCAAAGGCATTATTCCCAAGGGAAGGGTGTGAACAGATCCTTTGTGTGTTCCCATCATTCCTCTGCTCCATAAGCTCCTTACGCTGCTGAATCCCGTAAACTCAACATTGGTCATTTCCCATCCTTGCTCTGAGGATCCCAGAATGGGTTGGGTTGGACCTTAAAGATCATCTCACCCCCCCCCGGCCATGGGCAGGGACACCTTCCACTGTCCCAGGTTGCTCCAAGCCCCATCCAGCCTGGCCTTGGAGACATCCAGGGGCAGCCACAGCTTCTCTGGGCACCCTGTGCCAGGGCCTCCCCACCTTCCCAGCCAAGAATTCCTTCCCAATATCCCATCCAACCCTGCCCTCTGGCAGTGAGAAGTGCAATAATTGGGTTTTTCATGGCATCTTGAATAAACTCCGTGTCAAGTAGGCTCCTCTGCATCTCTTTTGGGTGGTGGGAGCAGTGGGTGCCCCTCATCAGCAGGATCCCTTCCTTCCTCAGGGTTTGTGGAAGACAAGGAGCATTCCCACGTCCCCAGCTTTTATCCACGTGTCCTTTCCCAGCCTCAGCCCTTGTCCCGTGCAGGACAGGGGCAGGAGTTTGTCACTAGGGGTCAGTGCCACATCTCCGTTGTGGCTTCGCAGATCGCTGCCTCTGCCAGTGCCGGTTTGGGTTGAAAGGGACCTTACCACCGAGGCCCTGCAGGTCAGGAACAGCTTCCCAGTGGGATCCCGATGGGATGCTGCTGGATGAGGAGCTGTGCCTGGGGAGTCCCGGCTCTACTGGCTTTATCCACATCACCACCAGTGGGATCCATCAGCTCCAGCCTCCCAGGCTGGGTTGGGATGCCCGGAGCTTTGTGCTGAGTCCACCTTGCAGGTGCCAGCACAGAGATGTGGGAAAGGGATGTGCTTATCCATGTCCTATCACTGCCAGAATCCAGCTGGATGGGCAGCTGTGGGTTTGCTCTGGATGCAAGTCGGGGTCCTGGACCACATCAGGTGGCTTTGGGTTTATTGGGGTTTTATTTTTCAGAACAAAATGTCTTTTCTGTGGCGTAACCCAAACAGGCACTCGGGGAAATCCATGGAGGCAGAAACGTGCCAGGATATGTATGGACAGGAGGAAAACATTAGGGGTGCTGAGGGCAGTTTCATGGGGTCTGCATCCCAAAGTTTCCTCATCCACCAGGGAAAACGCTCTGGCACTTGGCTGTTTCCAACAACTCCGGCTCTGGGGACGGAGCAGGGTGGAAAGAAACATTCCAAGGGTTTTTATGGAATCAAAGCCACAGAGTGGTTTGGGTTGAAAGGGACCTTTAAAGGGCATCCAGTCCAACCCTGCCGTGGGCAGGGACACCTTCCACTGGATAAGGCTGCTCCCATTCCCATCCAACCTGGCCTGGAATTACAGCCTTGGGTGAGAAGCGAGGCAGAGGAGGCAGAGCTTGTGTTCTGGGGGCAGTTGTGAGGAACAGAGTGATTCCCAGGAGGCTGGAGGAGTGGGATCTGTCCTGTCCCATGAGGCTGTAGGAATGGGATCTGTCCTGTCCCATAAGACTGCAGGAATGGGATCTGTCCTGTCCCATGGGGCTGGAGGAATGGGATCTGTCCTGTCCCATGGGGCTGGAGGAGCAGGATCTGTCCTGCACACGGAAGGCAGCAAGGTCTTCGTGCTCATCAACCTCCCTGTCAGCAATGCTGCTGCTCAAGTGAGGTGAGATCACCAGGGACACTGATGTTATCAGCTCCTCCTTCAAGCATTTAACAATAAAAGCCGCGTTTGTCTGGGTAAACCACAGCTCTTCCTCCCTCAGTGCTCCTGGGGGGGCTCAGCTGAAGGTTTCCTGGCTGATACAGATCAACTGCAGCTTCAGACCAAACTCTTCTGCTAGGACTTGATTTCAGTGGACATTTGGATGTTCTTCAGGAGCTTTTCGAGGAGTGTTTAAATTATCAGAAGATCAAACAAAGATACACACACCCCCCAAAAAACGATGATGTGCTTGTCCTGAAAGCAAAACAATTTATTACCCAAAACCACAGGAAATTCTCCCTTGCACTCCTTGTTGGCCCCTTCCAGCTCAGAATATTCTGTGATTCTCTGGTCTGTCCCCAACCTCAAGGAGTCCCACAAAGCCATGACCATCGGTATGGAGGGAGGAAGGCTGGCAGCAGTGCTCACTGCAGGGCAGAGGGAATATTAAAGGTGTGGGTTGTGTTTTCCATGTTTAAAAGCTTTCAGAGGGAGAGGTCTCCAAACCGTGGGACATCAGAAGCAATCACGGCGTTTCTTCCAGGTTCTTCACCCTTTGAGCAGAACCAGGGTGGTGAGAGTCAAGCCTTTGTGTTGGAAGGTGGATTTTCCAAACTGGCCGAGAATTTCCAGATTCTCAGCTCATCCTGGACCTCTGCTGGGTGGCCACAGTCCCTCCAGGCAAGCCTCATTCCGTGGCCAGGCTCTGGTCTGGGATACAGCTGCAGGACGGCGGAAGAGGAGGCGGCAGCAGGGAGGAGGCAGGAGAGGACACGGTCCCCAGGAGGGAGATGCTGCCAGGCAGGAGCAGGAGCAGGGAAGGACAGAGCTGCCTGGACAGATTCCAGCAGCGCTGCCAGGATGTGGAGCAGGACAAGACCTGGTGAGCTGGTTCAATGTCCCTTGGGGCTGGGTGGGGACGGGGAGGCTGGCAGGGCTGGGGGACGGTGAGAACCAGTCTCTCCATCCCATCCGGTGGCTCAGCATGGCAGAGATGCCTTCCCTGCAGGGCGGGTTCCTCTCCAGCACGGCTTGGCCGTGATCCCTGCCCTGGAGCACCCGCCCCTGCCGCAGGGCCCTGCGGAGCCGTGTCCGGGAATGTTTGTCCGGAGTTGCCAGGTGAGGCTGGGCTGCTGCTGAGGGTGTCTGGAATAGCCTCGTCCAGACCTCAGCCCACCCCCGGGGACATCCAGGGTGATGCAATCCGTGCTGGTGCCCTGGCTGTGTTCCCTGTGCCCTTGGCCTTGCCTGAGGGGATGGAGAAGGATCCCGCAGCTGCCTGGGGTGTCCAGCACTGTGGTGTGTCCTCATTCCGGTGTGTCCCCCCAAAGCAGCTCCCCGAGCCCACACAATGCCCCTGCTGCCAGTCAGGTTGGGGCAGGTGGTGGGGACCAAACAGGGACAATCTGGGGACAGACAGACAGACAGACATCGGTGAAGGGGTGGGGTGGGAAGTGATCAATGCCATAATGGCAGCCAGAGGTGGCTGAGGAGCTGCGCTGGGAAGGGAGGGTGCAGGTGAAGGCTGGAGCTGGGATGTGAAATCCGGGGTGCTGGCTGAGCAGGATGGGGTTCCCTGTTACGTAGGGTGGCTCTTCCACCTGGCACTTCCACTGGTAAAAATACAACAGGCCCAGGAAAGTACCCCCAGCTCCCATCCTGTTGCTTGCAGGGTGGTTGGGATGGGCTCTCCATCCCTCCTGCCTCATGCCCAGCAAGGGCAGGAGTTGGGTCTCAAGGACACTCCTGGCTCCATCCTCTTGGATAGGGATTGGGATGGAGCTGGGAAGTGCAATCCGAACCAGCTCCTCGTAGAACACCTTCTGTCTGTATTTTCCCTTCCCCCGGACCTGCTCCCCCTCCAGCCTCTCCTGGCACTGCACCCGTGGCTGTGCCCTCCTGCTCCATTCTCACGCCAGGTCCGTGCAGGGGCCTCACTGCTCTTGACTCGCCACCAGAGGGTGAAGTCCAAAATCCAGCGACCAGGAAGAGCAGCGACCACCACGGAGCATCCCACGGTAATCCCTTCCCTTGCCTTTCCTGCTGCTCCCAAAAGCGGGAGCCCCCGGGGTTCCACGGGGCCGTGGAGGCAGCGGAGGTGGCCCCGTCCCCTTCGGGACGCCGTTGTTCATTGTCCATTGTTCCCTCTTGGCTCGGCGGAGCCGCCGTGGAGACGGGGAGCGATAAGTGAGGAGAGGGCAGCGCTGCGGTTCCTGCTCCCCGACAGGTTATTTCCCGACCTCTCCTTAGGTAAACTCAGCCCTTCACCTCCCTGAGAGTTTGCTTTGCTCTCCCTCGCCCCTGCAGCACGGCGTGGGGCCCAGGAGAGCAGCCTGGCTCTATTAATAGCCCGTGGAATTGCCAAATCCCTCCTGTGTGTTGAAAGAGCGGCTGCAAGCCCATGATTCAGCTCCGTGGTAACGCACGGGACGGTTCCCCCCCGGCACGGCTGTGGTGGGAAGGCTCCAGCTCTGCTCCAGCCCTGCAGGGCAAGCTGGGCTCTCCAGAGGGGAGGGGAGATGGGGGAGAGCGCATCAGCTGGGAATTCTTGGCTTGCTGGCCACACAAATGGTCCTGGTGCTAAACTCGGCGGTGTTCTCTCCACTGGCCGCTGTCGGAGCTCACTCTGCGCGTGGGTCCACGAAGAGTAAAACCCAGGAGCCTCGGAGAGGGCAAAGCCATGGAATCCTGGAATCCTGGAACCATTTATGTTGGAAAAGACCTCTAAGATCATCGAGTCCAACCGTTCCCCCAGCACTGCAAAGTCCCACCAAATGATGTCCCCAAGTGTCACATCCTCACAGCTTTTAAATCCCTCCAGGGATGGGGACTCCACCACTGCCCTGGGCAGCTGTGCCAGAGCTTGGCAACCCTTTCCATGAAGAAATTTTCCCTAATATCCGATCTAAAACTTTTCTGGAGCAGCTTGAGGCCGTTTCCTCTTGTCCCCGGGGCAGAAGCAGGCTCTTGGGGATGAAATCCAAGGTGCCCCTATCCCAGCCTTGCTCCATGAGCAGTCCTGCCTGGAGGAGAGTGGAGAGCAGAGCCTCGGTGCCGTGCATGGAGCATCTCCTCAGGCTCCTGCTGGGTTTGAAGTCTTGGAGTTTTCTGTGGTTGGGCTTGTGAGTGACTCACGTTGGGGACTGGGAGCTTTGGAGAGCTGAGGTGACTCCCTGTGGATCCCGGGCCTGCTGTGGGGACGTGGGTGGGAGAAGTGACCCATGGAGAGAGGTGGGATCCTGGATATGGATGTGTGAGGGGTGCTGCAGCTAGGAGAGTTCAGCTTAGCACAGCAGGGAGCAGGGAGCAGGGAGGGAGCCCCAGCTGTGAGCGGGGCCAGGCACCAACACCGAGGCAAATGTTTGGAAAGGCACTTGCTGCCCCAAAAATAGCTGGAAAAGCTTCCAGGAGCGAAGCTGGGTCTGTGGGCAGCAGCCAGAGCCCCCCAGCCTGGGGGAGCTCCCAGACACAGGGGACAGGGATGGGAAAGGGGAATGACCAGTGTTTGTCCATGAATTACCCTTCCTGTGGCTGTGGGGAGAGAACTGTGGGGCTTTTTTGGAGACAACCCATCCCATGGACCTGGAAGGAATAGGGGAAAAGTAGCATCATTCTCCTTGCCAATACAGGGAGGCTGAAATGTGGGGTACCAGCACCCAGATCATCCCATTTGCTCCCAGGAATCAGCACCTTTGGATTCAAAGGGGCTGTGTGCTTTTGGAGGGCACAAGGTGACAGGCATGGAGCAGATTCCCCACTCCAGACACCCAGCTTGGAGCTCAGAAACCTCAGCCTGCCCCCACTGAGCCAGAGCTGGGTGTGGATCCAAGCAGGCAGCAGGGACAGGCAGCAGGAATGTCTGGGTGGGATTCTTTGCCAGGGGAATGTGTCCAGAGTCCAATCCTGCCTCTTCCTGGGGCACCCTGTGCCAGGGCCTCATCACCCTCACAGCCAAGAATTCCTTCCCAATATCCCACCTATCCCTGCCCTGGGGTCTGCATTTCCCTCCTGCTGAATCCAGCTGTCTCTCCCCGAGCCCCTACACACTCCCCAGGAAGGGCACAGCCCCCAAAAGGACACCCAGCGACAGAAACCATCTCCAGGTGTTGGGAATGAGCTAAGAGGACAACCAGGGTGGGAACGACCGGTTTGAGTCACTTGGCCACTGTCCCCTCCTGGGTCCCCACCCTGGTGACACTCATGCTTCCTCCTCCTCCTTTCATGAACAGCATGAAAAAGATGAGCTGGCAACTCTGCCACACCATCCTCGGGGGCTCTGAGTCCCCAGGGACACCAGCTGAGGACCCCAGAGGGACAAATCCGAAAAGCTCCAGAGGTCTCTTTCCTCTCCTGCAGCCCCTTGCTCTTCCCCTCGGGCTGGGGAGGAGGCAGCAGTGAGGCTCCACAGGCTCCAGGTGCAGGCAGGATCCTGTTTCATTCCTCCTTTTCTGAGGCCAGACAGCTCCTGACCGGAGTCTTCCTCACCAGGGATGCACTCAAAGTGCTTCTGGAGCCTTAATTAAGTGCTGGCTTAATTATAGGGCTAGCTGTGACATTCCCATGTCCCTGGGTCTCACCTGGGAGTGCTCCACCTTCCCACTCATCCTTGTCCCTGGGGCATCAGCAAAACCCAAAATCCATAACTAAAAAAGCCACCAAAACCCAACCTGTCTGGTTATGCTCACTCCATGATTTCCAGTGGCGTTGGAGACAGGAGTCGGGAATGTCTGTGGCTTCCAGCTGGGACATGATGCTGCATCCTCAAGGACACCAGGGTGGCCATCCTGGGTGGCACCTGCAGCAGAGACCCCCAGCAGGAGCATGGCAGGGTGAGGGTGGCATCCAGCCTTCCCTCTCCCTGTCCATCCGCAGGGACACCCAGTCCTTTCTCCCAGTTTGCAACTGGTGTGTGCAGCTTTCTGTGCCGGGGGCAGATGGGTCCCTCACTCCACCAGGATGGGGATGCCCAGCAGGGACTGTCCCCACTGCTGGCACTGGGCAAACAGGGATCTCTCTCCCCGTGAGCGAAGCAGCTCAGGAGAAATCCGTGGAGAGTGAAAAGGGAGGGTGGGAATGTGATTCAGGCTGTGTCACCCCGAGGCAGCGCTGCCCTGGCCGGAGGAAATCCCTCTTGATTCATGGCCTGGGAAGTCCTGTGGCTTTTTGGGGCTGCAGTGACCCAGCGATGCCACCCCACAGCAAAGAGGGCTCTGGGTGATGGGGCACTGCCAGGTCCCTGCTCGGGCAGCCCGGCCACGGAGGATGCAGGAAGGCAGCGACATTCCAGGGATGACACACGGGTCACCAAAGTGCTGCCTGGGCTGAGTAAGAGAGAAAGCTGGGATTTTTCCCCAGCAGGGATTTCTCTCTTCCTTTCTCGCAGCCAGCAGAGCAGTTTTAAGGACTCTGCTCCAGCTGGGACAGGTCTCACATATTTTCCTTTCTCTCTGCAGTCCGATTCCCAGGGAATGGGGAAAGCTTCCCAACACAGCCCAGCCGGCCCTGGCTCCCCATGGCAGAGCATCAACTATTCCCCTGGCAAGCCGTGTCCTGCAGTGTTGGAGGGGCCAGCTGGCTGCAATTCCCAGCTTTTCCCCCTGGGAGGACACCCCCTACATCCCTTGTCCCCACAAGGTTCCCCAGCCATGGATAAATCCCTGGATAACCCCCAAGCGCTTTAGGGGTCCCTTCAGAAAGGGGCTGGGTTGGTTTTTGGGAACCATCGGCCATCGCCAGCTGAGGTTGCTCTGGCTTCCCCTGTCCTTGGACCCATTCTCTAAATCCCAGCTCATGTCTGCTGGTGGAGACAAGCTACAGAGAGACCTTCAACGTGAGCCAGCGGGACCAGCCCTACACATTCCTGGCCCCACACAGCTCCCCGAGTAGATCTATGTCTTTAGGATGTGAGTTAAAGCCATTTAATCACAAGCCTCCTGTTGTCCATTTCCTTTGGACCTCCTCAGCTTTCCATGATTTTTTTTTTTTCTTGAGCAACATCCCTCTGAGATCCTGGGGATGGCTGGGAATTGACTCATCGGATGCAAGGACTGTGTAACCCCACTCTGCTCTCTCCCACTCCGTGGATCTTCCCTGATCCATCATAGTCCAAACTCCTCTGTGCCCCCTGTGCAGGGAAATCGAGTGTCCAGTGGTGCTGGGAACATCTTGCTGCTGGATATCTGGGATAGGGAGCCAGGCTGGGAGAGCTGGGGGTGTTCACCTGGAGAAGAGAAGGATCCAGGGAGAGCTCAGAGCCCCTTGCAGGGCCTAAAGGGGCTCCAGGAGAGCTGGAGAGGGACTGGGGACAAGGGATGGAGGGACAGGACACAGGGAATGGCTTCACTCAGATCAGGTATAGATGGGATATTGGGAATGAATTCCTGGCTGGGAGGGTGGGGAGGCCCTGGCACAGGGTGCCCAGAGAAGCTGTGGCTGCCCCTGGATCCCTGGAAGTGTCCAAGGCCGGGCTGGACGGGGCTTGGAGCACTCTGGGCTAGTGGAAGGTGTCCCTGCCCGTGGCAGGGGTGGAATAAGATGATCTTTAAGCTCCCTTCCAACCCAAACCATTCTGTGGTTCTGTGACAGGAGTTGGTTTTCCTTGGACTTACAGACAGGTCCATTTTCTTTCCCAGATAGAGAGAGGTGACTTTTGTCCCTCCCAGCCCCCGTTCCCAGCTGGCAGTGCTGACATTGGTCACTTTATTCTCTGCAGAGCTCAGCTCTTGCTCACTCCTCCTTGCTCTCCTGGCCATTGCTCTCTCCCAGTGACCTCTGCCTGCCCCGTCCTGCTCCCATGCCCCCAGCACGAGGCTCTGTGGGATTTTCCAGACCACAGCAGCTGTTGGTCTGTGTTGGGAATGTCCCACAAACTGGATTTTCAGCCGACTCCTTGTCCCCTTCCATCCTGGCTGTCCTCCCCGGAATGTGGCTCCCTGTGGGGGACACCCTGCTCCCCTCGGCTGCTGCCATCCCCTACAGATCCCCTAAGAGGGCTGGGATGCCCTGCTCAAGGACAGGGACCTCATATGG
>VZRR01008563.1:0-14544 GCA_013398015.1 Oreocharis arfaki
CCCGGCCCTGCGCGCGCAGCCGCCGTGGGCCGGGCGCACGCGCCCTTCCCTCACGGACCGGCGCTCGGCCCAGGTGCGCCGCCGCTTTCTCACTGCGCCTGCCTGCGGCTGCGGGCAGCGGTTCGGCCCACACGCTGCTTCTGTTTGACCCTGATCTCAGGTCTGACATTCGGGGAAATTCTGCATACGCTCTCCGTAGATAGACAGGTTAAAAAAAAATATATATTATTCTCTAGAAAGGGTGCTCTCAGCCACTTTGTTAGGTTCTACTGAAGTTCTTAATTATACTCCTATAGTTACTTCATTATGAACAATTACCTGCAATACAGTACTTGAAACTACCCATTCAGTAGCCACCAGAGGTAAAAACTTCTGGAGAAATTCTCACTTGAAAATTCATTTCCCTACATGCCCAAGCTTTGCTGTTATTTAATAAATTAGTCTGTAAGATCAACAAAGCTGTGTAACTTTGAAGAACAGCCATCGCCTTTGAGAGCACTTCACCTTTCCTGACTGTAAAATCATTACCAGTGAGACATCCTGGTGAGTCAGCGTTACCTCAATCCCTGGAAAAGTGATGGCGTGCCTCATACTGGAGGTCATCTCTATCTATGTGGATGACAAGAAGGTGATCAGGAATAATAGTATGGCTGTACTAAAGGTAAGTCTTGCTTGACCAACCTGATTGCCTTCTACAGTGAAACAACTACCTGGACGGGTAAGGGCAGAGCAGTGGATATTGTCTACTTGACTTCAGCAAGGATTTCAACACTGTCTCTCACAACATCCTCACAGACAAACTCAGGAATGTGGGCTGGATGAGTGGACAGTGAGGTGGATCAAGAGCTGTCTGAACAGCAGATCTCAGAGAGTCAAAATCAGTGGCACAGGGTCCCATTGGAGGCCTGTCACTGGTGGTGTCCCTCAAAGTTCAATGCTGTACTGTTTAACTTGTTCATCCATGACTTGGATGAAGGGGCAGATGCCTCCTCAGCAAGTTCACCAAGGACACAGAACTGGGAGGAATGGCCAACACCCCGGAGTGCTGTGCAGCCCTTCAGTAGGACTTGACAGGTTGGAGAAATGGAGAAGAACCATCTGAAATTCAGCAAAGGCAAATGCTGGGTCCTGCACCTGGGAAGGAACAACCCCAGGCACCAGCACAGGCTGGGGCTGACCTGCTGGGGGGCAGCTCTGCAGAGACAGAGCATATGTCTCTGTCCTGCTGGACAACAAGCTGTCCATGAGCCAGCAGAGTGTCCTGGTGGCCAGGAAGGCCAATGGTATCCTGGGGGGCGTTAGGAAGAGCACTGCNTTAGTACCTGAAGGAAAATTGCCAGGATGGACCAGGCTCTTCTTGGTGGTGCTGAGCAACAGAACAAGAGGTAATGGGCAGAAACTGATGCCCAGGAAGTTCCACATGAACACCAGGAAGAACTTCTTTACTGTGCAGGTAAAGTTCTGCACTGTTCTGCACTGAACAGACTGACCAGAGAGGTTGTGGCGTCTTCCTCACTGGACATATTCAAGCACCATTTGGACACAATCCTGTGCCATGTGCTCTAGGATGACCCTGCTTGAGTCAGGTCAGACAAGATGACCCACTGTGGCTCCTTCCAACCTGACCCATTCTGTGATTCTGTGATCTCAATCAGCAGAAAAATAAAATTACTGTCAGATTGTTGACTTTTCAAATGGCTAATTAGAAAACTATTTTAATGGTGCAGACATAATACATATTCAGTTAGCTATTAACCATCAACATAAAATCCTTCTCAGTCACAATTCTCATGTGGTGTGTCAATCTTCTCATCCATCATACAGGATTTTATTAAAGCTATTAGTATACAATAATCTTTAATATTAAGGTAACACCTTTATTGTGAATATAATACCTCATTCTTCAACAATGGCTAACAAACTATCTTCTATACTTATTCTGGACCTCCGCGCTGTAAAAGAAAAGCATACAGTTATATATATTCACTAACAGAATGTAAAACTGAGATCAAGTTCTCTTTTGCACTGTTATAGACTAAGAGACATAGTTCTAGTTTTAATTTCTGATTTAAATATTGACTTTTTATCTATATAAGAACAGGCACAGGGTGTCAAATATCAGCATCTACCAGTAATGGCTACATTTTTTAAGGGAGAATACAAAAAAATCAACACATGCAGCCTACAGTTACAGCTGCTTCCATGTCTTTCTCTGAAGAAACCCGACTCTTAACCTTAAAAATGTCCAACAAACACAATGATAGCAAACACAAGTTTTAAAATTACTTTCACTGCCCACATTCCGAAGTGCAAAGTAAAAACAAAGCTAAGCAGAGTCATTACAGTCTTTATGAGAAATCAGAGAGGTATTCAGTTCATTATTTTCACAACAAAATTATTTTACAACTTGCCTCACTGTTAAGCAGACTTATGCAAAAAGTCAGTAAGTGTATTACTATGGGAAATGATTTTGTTTCTACTATATAGATGCAGCGTACTTACATACATGAAGGAAAACTGTTTTCCTCTACTAACATGGTTATGCTATACATGGCCTTATGATTTAACAAAGCTTTGCAAGCGTATTTTCATTTCAAAATCACAATCACCACACAGATTCCTTGCATTTTGTGCATTCTCTCTTTTGAATCATCAGTTTTTACAACTGAGAATTGTTACAGAACAGAAGCAGGTTTTCCTTGCCTTTCATGTACAATGTCATATTTGCAAGAAAATATTTATATCAAGTTTAATAAAATGTTTCCACTACTAGAAATACAAGAGTTAATTTACTAATAAATAACTTATAACACTAGTTTGAGAAATATTTTGGACTTCAATCACCTGGTAATAGCCTTTCCTGGTCTAAGAACAGACTTCTGTGCTCCTGCTCAGCACAGTCAAATTACATATTAAACAGCTGTTATAAAACAGGTAGTGGTGGCAATTAATGCAGGCTATGACTATCACCAGCTTACCTGCACATCTGTTCTAAGTCCAAAACTCTCTACTCAGAGGTACCACAAGCTACTAACCAGTGAGAGTTGGGTACCTACTGTATTAAGAATTGGTTCCTTGGGTATTGCATATGAAAACCACGAAAGCCCAGGGCACACACTTAAAAAGAATTCCTATGTAATACCATACAAGAAGGTGTAGAAATAAACTAAAGAAAACTTACTTGAATGTATTCAATCTCTTCATCTGACACTTGTCTCCTTCTGTATTTCTGGGGTAAGGTTCTTGTTAATTCAGAAATGTCTGGTGTACCTTGTACTCTACTAACAGGTGATATATTTTGAAGGGCCGGTGATATGCCTCCTACAGATTCCATTGCTTTTGAAGCATGGAGAGATGGCACACTTGCTTGTAGAGATTCCTGTACTGAAACCCAGATGTCAAAACCATTTACAGAAATATTAATAGACTGTAAAATTAATAAACAGCCAAGAAACCTACCATTGCTTGAAAATTTTATTCGTTATAACAAATACCTTAAAGAGTTAAGTCACTCTACTTTTCACAACCTTCTTTTATTGTTGTTAAATGTATCAAGCGTGGAATCTAAAAATTCTGACAGTTGTCTGAATGGCAGAAATACTGATGTGGAAACAGAAGATATATCAGCATATACCCTAACAAAGGCTCTTTCACTGCGAAGCTGTACTTGGAGAAAAAGCATAAAGTTATGTAAATGTTTGTGTGTGGGCAATCATGTAGAAAGATAACTGAGATGATGCTTTTCATTTACTGCAACTGTAAAGAGAGACAAGTGAAAAGATCTAGAGGCTTACAGAAGCATAAAGCTCACAACCACAACAGACCACAACATGCATTGCCATGCTGTACCCATTTTTAATATTACAAAATGGCATCCTATCAGATTTTGTTAATGATATGCAGAATGACCACCAAGTATCGGGCATCAGCAACCAATGTTAATGAAATGCAGAGACCAAGGAGTGCATAAAGTTCTTCACAGGTGAGGATCAGGAGCTAAGCTTCAGGAATTCACATTAGAGAAGTTGCCTTGATTGTGCAGATAGAAGAGATGACAAAAGGGAAGTGTTGTCACAGTCAGCATTCCAAACCTTAGGTCTGTCTCACCATGGTGCATTTTACAATGGAAATTACCCCACTGGTCAGGACAGAGATCACAGCAATATGTTCATTTCAGCACTCAGTCCTATATATTTAAGGGTGAAACACCTGACAAAGCAGAATGCTTCCACAGAAGTCCTTCCGAGTGCTCCAGAAAAATGAGCAAGACAAGTGGAACATCTAACAGCTGGACAGAGGCTCTCTGTAACTATAAAATAAGCAGCATGAAGACTGCATGAACCAAAGCATGTGAGCAGCTAAAACACCACCATTTTGCCTGCCTTTGTCCTTCCTGGCTCCAACAAGACCAATGACCACAAAGGAGAGGAGGGAGTTTTAGCCTTAATGAGTCTGAGGCAGTTGCAGGATTGGGACACAAACACCTGCAGCATTGTGACCAAGCCACCCCTGAGAGGCATATTCAGAAGCTGTCAGTCATAAGACTGGGTCTGAAAGTCCCAAGGTGGTTCAGAAGTGATGGAAGATCCAAAACAGAGCAAGGTAGAAGTGAGCCCATCAGAAGCAGCATATTCTGAACAGGGGGCAAATTATTTTGGTTTCAAGAACACACATATGAAAAAAAAGCAGTTTCTCATAGTTTGTTTCATCTACCACGAAAAAGTATAGAGATTTTTCAAGGTTTTCCTCTGCTGTATGTTTCAGTCTGAAGTGGAGTTGGAGTAGACTCATTAGCTAATTAAAAACATCGGAAGTGCAGTAATCAGAATTTTTACTGCTGCCGCTTTAGTTCTGATATAGTCTCTACTACATCTCTCCCTTCCCTGTTTGACACCATGATGTTGCAGTAGTAATAGGCCCAGTAGAATCTGGCTGGCCTTTCACATCCCTAGTTGCTCTGAGGAGCCATTTAGCTCCGTAGAAGCAAGTATCTGGTACAGTTAAATGCAGTTTTTTGCTACAGCATTCAAGCAAGACAGAGTACGTTGCAGTTTACTAATGAGATGACAGATCCTGATTAAGCTAGAGGACTCTAACATACTTTAAAAGACACAGTCACAAAAAAATCTTCTGTCACAGAGATAAGAGGTAAGAAACACATTTTCAAGCTTTTGAGAATGTAGTTCACTGGCATGAGAGGTGGTGCATTTGGCTGAACTGTGCAAAATGTACAGAATTGTGACAGACAGTTAACACAGAAAATAGCTCCTGAAGAGTTCACAGGTAAGTCAGAAGAGACATTTATGTGCACTGGAGAGGCTTTCAAATGTTAAGCTAAACTTAAAGTTAATTGCAGGCTTGATAATGCTGTGGCAAATAACATGGCATAGTATAATTTCTAAAGAAGTGAGAATAACAGAGCTTTTAAAGACAACTACTTTTCTTTCAGATGCTTTTTGATGCAAAAGGACTTCTAAACCAACATAATGCTAATATAAATCTCTATTTTAAATATAATAGTATAGGGAATACCATAAATATCAACATAGGTATTAAAGTTAATGTCAAAGATTGCAAAAATTTTTCTTTTTCCTCAGCATTAATTAGCAATACAAGAAAATACTTCTTAAAATGTACAGAGGGCTGTCTCTCTCAGCTATGACAATGTTTGGAAAATACAGCAGAAAATACGTCACATGCTTCAAGAAGAAAAAAATGAGGAAAATGCAACATCATTTATGCAAATATCACTGAATACCTAAAGCTGCTTCAAACTGACTTGGGCACATTCATTTCGGTAAATATTAGTATTTGGGAAAATGTGACTTTATATAAAAATAAAAAAACAACACTGGAAATCTTTGTGAATCTTTCTTGAGGAAAAAAAAAAATATGTACATGCTTTATGTGTCAACACACAGTTATACAGAAAAGAAGTTGTAAAGAAAGTCTAAGAGTTGCCTTCAAATTAAATCAAGCATGTTTTAAAAACCATGTTTAAAAACTGAACTCAGTTCAGTTGTAAACTCTAAATAGAGAAATTGGATGCTGGTTCTTAAATAAACCGTCCATGTAAAGAAATTAGGTACAAGCTGTATGCATACACAAAATACTTACTTTTAGGCCTGAGACCACTTTTTCTGTCTGGGAACTTAATCAATGGAGTATGTGGCTTGACTACCTAGAAGGAGACCAGGGAGTGCGAGAAACAGACACACATTACCTTGCAGTAATAAAATGAAATGTACTATGTATCAAACAACCACTCTCAACTGCTGCTCTCTGCACCACTACTCTGATACACTTAATACTTCTAGAAGTTCTAGTTTACCCAAGGAAGAATTTTACTTTAAAAAGTAGGCCTGCAGCCTGATGTCCAGAGCAGGTACAGGCTTTGTCTTCCTTTTCTCATCAGTGTGTGCGTGCAGAAACAGCCACTGCCGTTTCAGGAATGCAATCACACTGCAATCTGCTCTGGTGAGAACCCACCCAGAGTGCTGTGTCCAGCTCTGGAGTCCCTAAAGCAAAAAAACATGGACATGCTGGAGTGAGTCCAGAGCAGGGCCATAAAGATGATCAGAGGGCTGAAGCACCTCTCCTGTGAGAACAGGCTGAGAGAGGTGGGATTGTTCAGCCTGACGAAGGCTCTGGGGAGACCTTACAACTCAAACAGGGCAAGTTTGGATTAGAAAGATTAAGAAGAAAATCTTTACTTTGAGGGTGGTGAAGCACTGGTACAGGCTGTCCAGAGAAATCTGTGGCTGCCCCATCCCTGGAAGTGTCTAAGGCCAGGTTGGGCGGGGCTTTGAGCAACCTAGTACAGTGAAGGTGTCCCTGCTCACGGCAGGGGGGGGTTGTAACTAGGTGACCTCTAAGGTCCCTTCCAATCCAAACCATCCCGTGGTTCCACAGCGCTTTAGCACACGGAATCGCGAGCTGCGCTCTGCCTGTACAAAGCACTTTCACCTTGGAGAGGCCCAGCTCAGGAAGGAGCTGCCAGCCAGCTCCGCACCCCCTGCTATCGCAGCACCAGGCACCTGCGACACCGTGCGCGCGCCACTGCATGGCTCTCCCCAAGGACACCGGCCGCCCCGGCGGCGTGTCCTCAGGCCGCGGCCGCCTCAGGCCTGCTGCTCGGCGGCGGCAGCAGGAGAAGCGAGCCCTGCCGCCCGAGCTAGGGCTCCGGCTGTCTCAGACACCGCCGTCCCGGGGCCGCCCTTACCTGCACCGCCCTGGTGGCGGCCGCCATCTTGCTGCCCATGGTGACGAACCTGAGTGGCAGTTGCGAGCCCCGCCCACAGACAGCGAGGCCCCGCCCACAGGCGCGAACGCCCGCCGTGGGCGGGACCCGGAACTGCGAGCCGGCCCGCCAAACAAACCGCTGTTCCCAAAGTTAAAAAAACCGCCAAACCAAATAAAACATTTTCAGGAAAATCAACGCTTTATTCTTATTATTAGATCAAGGCACCAGCCTAAAAATAATAGCTCGTGATCACTTGCCAAGTTAAAAGTGAAGATACACACCCAGATAAAAAGGGACACTACACGCTCCCGAAACATGCTACACCCCGAGTCAATTTCTAACACTACCAGCTACAAAAAGCGCAAATGCTAGTGAAGACATGTAATTAAAACACTGCTTAGCTACACAGTCGACAGTATTAAGCCACCTCTGCAGCTAAGAGTTGCTGCTAATAAAAGCATAAAATTTCTGGTGTTTAAAGTTACACATAATGCCTTAATAACAAAAATAATCCCAGCTCCAGACTTGCTAATAAATTTTCCAGATTGCTCTGTCCCAGTGGAAGCTTAAGGTCATACATCCTGTCTAAGCTCCATGGCCTGCTGGTCCTCAGGAAAGGGGTACAGAAGACACTCAGTTTAAGTCCACTTCTACATAAAACCTTGAAACCTTTCTTGCATTATCGTAGCCTTTCAGAGGAAAGTGAGCGCTTGAGACAGGACAGCTTGAGAAGTGAGTCTTCGGTAGTTTCATTTCATCAGCTGCACTACCCGTTCAAACGTTTGTCGTCTACCAGAAGATAAATTTAACTTCAAAGAATTGCTTGGCACATTCTGATTCTCTAGACAGAACGACATCTTTCAGAAAGGTCAAATTTTAAAATTCTTGAAGTGTGTCTTTGAGATACATATAATCTACCAAGTTTAGCTAAAATGTATATACACTGTATAAAATAAACACCACATCTCCTGTCTTAGGAGACATTTTCTTCAAGCTGTAGAACAATAGCCTTTAAAGATGGATCTTCTGCCCAGTTAACTCTGCTTCCAACTATGATGGTCTATAAATGAGAAATATTTACAGGTTAAAACAAGACCTTGAAAAGGACAATTCCTAGTAAAATATCTCAAAGAAAGCCTGGTTTTTAATTTTTAATTTGAAAGCCCTTGAAACTCACAAAGTGTTTGAAGTAGGCAGGATGGGGCGGAAAAGGAGAAAATGAAGTATTGGTTTAGATCCTGTTGTTGATACATAGGCAAAAAAACCCCAAATCCATGCTTTTTGATTTGCTAAAGGGGCCTGCATAGTACCCCTATTTTAAACGCAGAAACCTAGAGAATGTTTTTAACAATATGAAATACTTTGCCTCAAACACAAAATAACACAGTTAACATTCTCACCCTGCCATTCTGGATTGAAAATGGGAATTTAAATTTAACCAAAGAGGATTTTCTCTGCTTAGGGCTCAGAAAATTTCAGGAATACAAAACCAGGAGATAGTTTGAGACTCTAATCTAAATCCCAGTAAAACTTTAAATTTCTCGCTCTCAATTTGAGATGTAACAATGTTATCAATGCTAAACAGGAGCAGCCATAGGAAGCAATGCAAAAAGACAGAACACTCTTTCCATCCTTGACATTCTTATGCAGTCTGAGACCCTTCCACCCTAACCCAAACCACGAAATTTTCTTCCTCACTTTGCATGACTCCACACTCCAGGTGATCTGCCAGTCGGCTGCATGTATTTAGACTAGCTGGCAGCCCCTGACACATGGATAACTGAAAGGGTAAAGGCTATGCTGCTGAAAGGATTTGGAGACTGGCTGTGGGCCAGGGCTTTCACAGGGCTGCAGGGGGTGACACAAACACAGAAAGCATGTGGTCAGAAGGGGAAGATGGAGGATCACTGGTAACATGAGATTAACACCTATTTATTTTTTCTAGCCGTGAGATGGGGGAACTAATTTGGTAGAGTGCAGAGGCGACTCAGAGTAGAAGGAAATACAGCCATTGCTGTGACAGACGTTCTTCAAGAAAGTGCATTATTTCTGTACCTTTAAGGAAACAAAGATAGATTGATAGGCTGACTCTAAACCCTGCAAAAAATTATTGCAAAGATGCTTAAACAATTTCATGCTTTTAGCCTCTAAAGCAATAAAAGTCTTTCTTTCATACACAGTTTTTCCATTACCACTGCTGAACTTAAAGGTTTTAGAAAACACAGTTTTGTGTTGTTAAGTTACATTTGCCATACAGTATGTTATATTGAGTGCAATGAAAAATTGTTACCTTGGTTCTAAAAGCCACACAAAATTACCTGGAAAACGTTTTGAATTATTGTAATCATCTCTCTTTCTTTTCCTAATTTATCAAGCAACTTCTCTGTTTCAGTGACATTCACACTTGCTTGTTTGTCCTTTTGCCTTTTCATCATGGTCTGAATTTGCTGTAGTTTCTGCGCTCCATCTTTTTTTAGTGCTGTTGCATTATTAGGAAAATGAAGCATTAAGAAGTAGTTAGGTGAACAGAATAACTGAAGATATTCTTTTGTCCTCACAGCCACCTTAAGCACTTCCACTGCAATAACCCTAACTTCACACTCCACTCCTTCCCTCCAATATACCTCAAGATATTTCTTTCATGAAAGAGGCAACACATGCTGTGGCTACCCTGTATCAAACTACAACAATTGGCTCCCTGGCCAACCGCAAAACAGGAAGTACACTGTACGCTGTCTGCATTTCCCTCAGACAGAGACTGTAAATTGCACAACTGACCTATACCCTGTTTTCAAGCGCCACAACTTTTATAGGTCTTTTTTATACCTTTCTAAGACCCTTACTCCTTTTTCAGATTTCATTGAAACCAAACTCCAAAGTCATACAACGAGCATATGGAAATGACCAGTGAATTCTACTACTTTTATAGGAAACCAGGCTAAAAACTAGACTGATTAAAAGTGTTTAGGGACAGATCATACATCGAAAGAATGCTGGCAGAGCATTCCTTCTGTTATTTGCAAAGATATCAATATGTTAGTTTTTCCCACATGAACAGTTATTTCATTGTGTTTGTTCATTACTGTCAATGTAAAAACAACTCCCTATGCATGAATCAAACAATAGCTGTTAAAACTGGGGGCAAACCTGGTCATGAAAGAAAGAACATTCAAAGAACACATTTACCCTATGAAGTTCTGAATATTGACTTCCCTTCTAAATTTGACCCACTCTGACAAGACAACTGAATACCAATATATATACACTTATTTGAAAGTAAATCCCCTCCCTATCCTGCTAACACCTCATAAATGAGCAGTATGTCAAAAAAGTATGTTTTAGGTGCTGTAGGGCTGATTTAAATGACTAAACAATGTGTAACTTTCTGGGGAGCTTATATTAAATAATAAAATGCTGCCACATCGGTTTTGAGTGTTGTCCTGCATCTCTCATTCTATTGTGTCAGTGTCATGTCCAAGTGGGGAACACAGCAGCTCATCTCTACAGTACTTCTTAGTCTTCTAACAAGTTTTGTAACTGTGCTGAGAGTTTTGTTACTTCCCATGTAAACTAATATTGCTATAAGAACAACTTCAAAGTATGAACTACATGAACTCTACTTTAAAATACAAAGCAAAGTCAATACAGATAACACACTTACAGAGTCTTTTCCTTTTAATATCAATCAACTGCTGTTCCTTCTGATGTGCTTGCTGAAAGGGAAAAAAAAAGTATTTTCCAGATTCTTGTCTCCAAAAATATTGAAAGATGCAAATTCAATCCACAAAAGGGCAATCCAAAGCTAAGGGCAACTCTGAAACAGACTTACTTACATGCTCACTTTAAGCAATCCTCTCAGTAATTTCGGCAGCAGTAGGAACTGCACCCTTATCACCGCATATCTAGCTTTGAATGACTTGTGCAGTCCAGTTGCTTTCAAAGTGCACTCCTGCCCACACTGAGGTTGGTTGACCTGCACAACAGCAATGCAAGCTCCAACTGCCACTTACCTGCTGATATTCAATTATTGTCCGGCTGAGCAATACTATGTGTTTCATTGTTTCCAGGATCAGACTAAGGAAGGAAACATTTGCATACCTTAAGACCACTAATATAAGTCAATATCATAAAAATTTTAATCAACTTTATTTGGCTTAAATAAAGAATTTCTCATTTCTGATAACAGCAAAATAATATGTCTGCACACTTTTCTTTTTAGTTAATATACTAAGTATCATTGTAGAGGCCAAATAATTCCCTTACTTCCCTCTCAGCTTCCCTAAGACTTCATTTAAGTCTGTCCAGCATTTTAAATCACAGAGCTTGGAAGGCGTCAAGAAAGATTAGCCATTTGGAAATGGCTAAGAACTAAAGCTCATAAATCATAGAGATGCAGTCCCCTAGCTGTATTTCTGACAGAAATTAAATTTCTCATATTACAGTTCATATGCATTCACCTGTAAATACTGGGTAGGAAATTAAAAGCTACTTTTCAATACGTTTAAGTTTTCAGTTCTTTTTCAAAAACATTCTGCTCTTATGTGGTTAATTAATAAAGGCAGCAAAGAAGAGGCAAGGCCCTGTTACAAGCCTGTAATACGTGCTCAGCTGTGCAGGTAATTCAGACACTAAAGACAAAAAGCTCTCTTGGCTACAAGCAGTTCTCACTAGTGAATCAAGAGTTATGATCGCTGTCACCAAAGGTGGGTAAATTCAGAGTCCATCTGTAAATCTACTGTGGGCGTATGAGGTCTGATCATGCTGATTCTAGCCAGAAGGTAGACAGTATATGATTCTGTCAAATCTAGAAAAACTAAGCTTGCTTTCACAAGAGGTGAAATGAAATAGTCTAGAAATGTGTCACAATAAACTGTGCAAAGTCCATTCCTTTCTAGCCATCTGACCCCCAAGAACACCTTACCGTGACTCCTCATCATCTTGATTCACTTTGTTTCTCAGGGCATCCATAATTTGGATCCTGCATAGTGTAAGAAATAACATAAGATTGATGAGAACTCATAGGAAACAGAGAGAAGCAGATTTAAATAAGCAATAGAAAAACATAATTTCAGAATTCCATTTTTGTCCACTTTCCACATGGGAATTACATAAACAAAATATTCAGTACCTTTTAAACAACACACTTCTTAAATAATGGGCCTTAACTCTCAGGACAAGAAAGAAGTATCAATGTTTATTTGTGAAAGTGACAATGCCTTTTTCTCTTGACCAACATATTTGGACACCATTAATCCCTGAGTCTGCAAAAAGGAAGCTGGGCAAAGGTGTGAATTCAAATGAACAGCCATGTAATGTGGGATGTCTAACATTATCAACTTTCATCTTTTCATACGCACTTGGAAAATACTGCTGAGAAACATGCTTTCTGATCTGTACAGTCACACTTTCATAACTGTGAAGGAACTTTAGGGTTTTCACACTTCAACTGGTAAGTTCTTAGTTTTGGTGGGGGTTTTTTTGGTCTTGTTTTCTACAGCATTTCCATCTGCATTCCTATGGTTCAATGGTACTTAAAATCTTCCCAAGCTCCCATACCACTTTAAAATCCCATTTTAATTAGACCAATGTATATGTGCATCTATATACACAGAGAGGAAACCTCCAAATAAAGTGTGAAGAAAATTCTACCTTTGCAAGGCCATTGTCTTGTTCCAGAAAGAGACTTTTACTTCCTCTATATCTCTTTGCAAATCTTGTGTGGCACTGAAAGACAAAAAGCAATAAGACAGACAACCTGAGTGTGAAGATAACAAAGTTTAAAAGCAGTGTCACATTTTAATTTGCTTTCTACATATCTAATGTAAGAATTTTTCATGTCAGCCACAAATTATTAGGGCCAGGAGTAATTTAGCATGTGGAACTATATTAGTGAATTCTAGCCATCACATAAAGGATTGCAAATTTAGATACAGAAGTACATTAGGAAAACGAATAAAGCATTTCTTCCCCACATTTTCTCTTAGTTTCTATTATTTTCACCAAACTTCTCCAATGTACTGATTGTTAATCCAGCAATGCACTAAGAAGGAATAACTACAAGAGCATTTTGAAGTTATCCAGTGACATACTTCTGGATACATTTTTCTTCAATTACATGATCAGGGAAATTTTCTTGACCTGCAAAAGAGAACATCATTAAAAAAAGCATAGCAGAGACTTTTAAATACAATCTACAGAGCATATAAAGGATCAGCATTTTTTGCGTGAACAAGTTATTTCTTACTTCTGCCTCCAAGCTTTATTATCTCTTTTACTGCTAATGAGACTACACTATCAATCAGCTGTATCAGAGAAATAACTAGGCTTTAAAATATTTTAATTTAGCACTTTTTAGATGAGCTAGAGCTGGTTCATGACATTGCTCTACATATGCCACTGGATGGTTTAGTGGAAGAGCATGTACGCAACTGCACCCTGGGCTGTATCAGAAATGTGGCCAGCAGGTTGAGGGAGGTGATTCTGCCCCTCTACTTTGCTCTTGGCAGACCCCACCTGGTCTGCTGCATTCAAGCCTGGGATTCCCAACATAAGAAGGACATGGATCTGTTAGAGCAGGTCCAGAAGATGATCAGAGGGCTGGAGCACCTCTCCTATGAGGAAAGGCTGAGAGAGTGGTGTTCAGCTTGGAGAAGGTTGTGCAGTGACCTTACTGAGTCCTTTCTGTCCCTCAATTGAACTTACGAGAGAGCTAGAGAAGAACTTTTTACCAGGGTGTGCAGTGACAGGACAAACGAGAATTTCTTTAAACTGAAAGAGAGTGGCTTTAGATATACAGTGGGGTGGTGAGGCATGGTGAGGCACTGGCAGAGACTGCCCAGAGAAGCCGCGGATGCCTCATCCCTGGAAGTGTTCAAGATCAGGTTGTCAGGCTGGATAGGGCTCTGAGCAACAGGGTCTAGTGGAAGGTGTCCCTGCGCATAGTGGGGGGTTTGGATCTGGGTGTCTTTAACGTCCCTTCCAACCTAAATCACCTAGCAACTCTACAGGTAATGCAAACACCGTAAACCAGTATTGATGCCAAACACTCTGGCAGACTTTTGCTAAGACTTCAGTCCCAGTAATCAGATTTCTGAAAACCATCACTATATGTCAGAGGAGTCAAAAGTTCAAACCCAGAAAAGAAGAGAAAGGGCAGTGGACAACAACTACATGGAATCTTCGTCAACACTCAAATACGTCTCAAAAGCTGCCTAGAAAACGCGGTGAAACGTACAGCCAAGAAAAACATTATCGTAAGGAGCACTTTTGATAAATAATGAAAGACTAAAAAAAAAAAAAAG
>VZRR01008563.1:14898-29118 GCA_013398015.1 Oreocharis arfaki
GGGGCCGGCTCCCGGGTCAGCGCCGAGGCCAGGGCCGACTCCATTTCCCGGGCCAGCGCCGAGGGCCGTGGCTGCTGCCGAGTCCGCGCCGCCACCGCCGCACCTTCAAACCGCGCGGCTCCCGGCGGCCCGCGCGCCCCGCGCCTGCGCAGCGCAGAGGGGAGGGCCCCGCCCCAGCCCGGCCTGAGGGCGGAGCCGCGGGCCTGGTTTAGTACCTCTGCAAGGGTAAAAGGGCAGTAGGTAAAGCGCAATAATCCTTCCCTCTGACCTAGTGTTCTTGGGAAATAGAAGCAATAGGTGAAAGCTACTAACCGAAGTAAAAAATATACTGCAAAAAATAAGCACTAAGCGAAGAGAGCCGCTGCATAGAACCAGAGACTTATTTGGGTTTAAGAGCAAGTGCAGCTGTCAACCCAGCGCGCTTATCCTGTTCACCATTAAAGCATGACCTCAACTGTCACATCCACAATTTTTTTTGAATAGGCCCAGGGATGGTGACTCCAGCACAGCTCTGGGCAGCTTGTTCCCGTGTCTGACTACCTTGTACAGCCTGTGTAATTGTCTAAGGGAGGGGAGAGTACGGCTCCACCAGTGGATCCCCTAGAGTCCTCAACACTTTCTCCTTCCTCTTTGAGCTCTGCCGCCAGGCTGGGCAAATCATCCACCTCCCACGGCTGTTTTCTCTGCTGCCCCCCAGGTCTGATCTGGCAGACAGTCCACCACTGCACTGGCAGGGCCCATGCCAATGCTCCTGCCCATATACCACCGCAGGTGGGCAGCCACAGCACCTGAGCTGGTCCCAGAGCTCACCTAGGCTCTCAGCACTGGTCACAGCCTCCAGGGAGATGCCTCAGCTGTAGGAGGAAGGTAACTGTACTGCTGTACCCCCAGCAAAAAAAAAAACAAACCAAACAAAAGATTATAAGAGCTTTAATAAGTTTAACACAAATAAGGTACTTTGTATACACAGTGATATACTGTATAGTGTATATACTTTAACATTGTGCTTAAGTTCATATAGGAGTTAAAAATTTTTAGCCAGATCCCATATAATTGGAGAGTACAACTGTTCAGTGGTACTTATCTTGGTGTTGGCAGTGGTGGTTGATGCCTTGAAGATGTAAAAATGAAACAACACACTTTCAAGGCAATATTAGTATAGGAGGTAATATAATGGCTGATGTTTATTGGAGGCCTCCAGTGATAGATATGGAAAAATGTTCCCCCCTGCGTGGGGTAAATACAGTTTTATAAGTTTAGCAAATTAGCATAATTGGCAAGAATTCCCAATTAGAAGCACAAGCGATGAAGTACTTCTGCCCAGTCCAACCCTCTCTGAATCCCCCCCTCCCTTAGATAGGAATTAAACTTTGGTTATGAAAATGTGTCTCAAAGAGCTGGTTTCAACCTTGGCTCCCACGAAGAACCGAGATAGGATAGGGGCCTTGGACCCCTGGGGTTTGGAGAGTCTGGAATGTGTTTTGTATTTCTGTCTATCAGGGTAGGGACGAGGTAGGGAAAAGACTGTGGCTAGCTAGGAACTGTATAACTATACAACAGTAATCTACAGAGCTACAAATACGTATGAAGGAAGTATAAAAGCAAAAATCATTCTGGCATCTGTGGCATATTTCTTCATGATTGCCTGCAGAAAAATAAAGTTGATTGTGTCTACCCTGTTCACGAACTAACACTATTTCAGTTCACTTAAGGCTTAGTGATCCAGCCAAGCCCATCCTAGCACACAAATGCAGTTCATGAATGGCTCATGCTCACTTTTATCTGAGCAAGATAACGATCTTTAGCTCAGAAGTGAGCAGATCTTATTTAAGTCTGTCTGCTGTGGCTCAACTGAACCAGCTTCAGTGTGACACGTATTGACACATAACCACATTCTCCCCCCATCCCTGCCCCCTGAGATTTTTACCTTTTTCTTGGCAGCACACTTATTCACTTATTATTATTGATTACTTTCTTTGCCATTTGCTGCATGTTTGCTGCCATTTGAATGTCACTCTCAGTGTAAGATGTGTTGCGTTGCAGAAATGGTAGCTGAAAGGAAGGGAATCAATTAGATAAAGCCTATTAGATTAATCCAAGCACACTGGGTTCTTCATCTTCAGTTTTTCTTGGACAGTTGTGGTCTCTTGTCTCACAGTGGGAGGTTTTAACAGGTACTGCCCTACTGCTGTCCCCTTTTAGTGGGCCACAGAGAGACAAGAACATGGTGAAATACCATGAGGAATGGAGGACACATGCACCTTGTAAGAGTGGCCTTTTCAGCTGCTGCACAGGCACACTGAGTTACAAAGTAGGAGGTGGCCTGACAAGCACAACTTACCAACTTGCATCCATCAAGGAGTTTCAGAGACAAACAGAAAGCAGCTGCTGCAATCCTAGATGGAGGGAAGTGAACCGTATCATATTTCACAATGCACAGCTCCCTCAGGTACATGGCCAGAATATATTGTTCAGAGTTCACCTGCAGTAAGTCAGAGTTGAATATTGGCTATCTCCAGGGCAAGAGCATCCTGTCAAGCCTTGGTTTAGTTAAGCAGGAAGAAATACTTCCTTAGAGAACACTTTCAGGGTACAGGGTTGAAATTCAAGTGCCTTAATCACAGAGCAATTCTGTTTTACATTAGGCCGCTCATAGTCTAGGACCACCCCTTTCAATGGCAGTCTAGCAGTTACCTGCAATATCAGGCATGCACCTTAACACTGAATTTGGGTGAGTTAGGCTCATGTCACAGGAACAGATAAATAAAATTCATTTCTACATAGTAGACAGGTCTCAACCAGGCTCAGTTGCAGTGCTCAAAAATTTTGAACATTTTAACAAGTTGCCACAGTTAAGTACTGCCTTTTCCAGATGCGATTTACAGTAACATGTATTCTCAAAACTTCTGCAATCTTTGAAGCTCTTCTTAGGAAGTGCAGAGGGAGCGGACAACCCACACAGATGTCCAGGGCTTTCAGGATCTTCGTCTCCATCTGGTGGAGATGGACCTTTGAGCAAGTGTGATCAGTTACATAGCTAAAGTCTCCAATATATGGATGAAGAATCTCATCATATTTGCAGACAATGTACATAGCTATGACACCAACCAGCTGCAACTTCGCCTTGGAAACAGCATTGTCCTGTAGCAATAGTGATTTATCTGAATGGCTTGGCTAAAAACACAGATTTTCAAGGTAGTCAGTGTAAGCTTTGTTATAAGGCAGGATGTTCATACCCACTTATACGGAATAACTATATATCCTCTGTTACCTCTCTTGTAACCTGCAGGGGTGTTAGAGGCCCTCGAGTTCAAATCAGGGAGAGGAGTAGGCAGTTTTGATACATGAACTTGCTGTTCATAGCCAGGAGCTTTGTGTGGTGCATACAATAGAGAATTCAATGTCCTTTGGTCATCTGTGTTTTGTTAAGGGTGTTACTGACCTGCTTTTTAGCCTAGGGGAAAAGCATTACCTGGCACTGAGCAGGAAGCAATCAATGATTGCAACTGTCAAGTACAAGGTCTCTTGCTGGAGCCTGAAATTCCTGTGAACTTGGATAAGCCAGTCTATTAGTATGGCACGCATGTTCCCATTGATGTCCTGTCCAGTCAGGTCTTTGCATGAGACAGGTCGATTTTCCTGTGTGGAAGGAATAGGGTTAATAGGTGTAGTCACTTAGCTGAAGCATTTGCAAAGCCTAGCCTGTGTGGTATTGTAAGGTGTAAGCCTTAGAATCATAGAATCATTTAAGATTGGAAAAGGCTTCCAAGATCACGTCCAACCTATGACTGAACACCACCCGTCAAGCGACACAGCCATTTCTTAGCACTTCCAGAGAGTGATTTTACCACTTCTCTGGGCAGCCCATTCTAGTGTCTGACCACCCTTTCAGTAAAGAAATTCTTCCTGATGTCCAACTTGAACCTCCCCTAGCACAGCCTGTGGCCATTTCCTCTTGCCCTTTCCTTGTCCTTACACCTTTTCAGGGAGTTTGGTACAGATATAACCCAAAGGTGTAGACCACAGGGCACAAGGCTTCCTTGCTCACTAGACGTGGGCTCAAAAGAGCATAGTGCTAGTAGTTGATTGGTCTAACAACGAGCACCTCTTCATATTATCAGCTGAGTTCAATCCTATGTTTTAAAGTTGAAGGAGGCTTACTAATGCCTCTGGAGAAATCACTCATGAAAGTGAATATCAACTACAAGGCAAGCCACGCCTACAAGAACAGGTTTACTGCAAATGTCAGTAGATGCCTACCAACCTCCAGGTGTCTCAGATACTTGTCCATGTGCTTCACGTAGTTGCTGCACAGGTTTGGGTCATTACTATTTTCCTATCTGGGTCTCCAGACTCAAGCGCTTAAGACATCAGAAAAAGCCTGACCCAGTACGTCTTCTGCTGGATCACATTCACATATTTCTATGGGCATTGGAGACAGATGCTCTGACTACAAGGAAATTCAGAACACCAGCGCAGACAGCATCTCCCTTCACAGCCCAGTGTGGGCCAAGCTGCAACCCGGCAGCATGGAGCACTGCAGGGGCTCACGACCCCTATTACAAGGCACCAGAGGAAGGCATGGCTGCAGTATCAACCAAGCCCTGGGCTGGGGAAGAGGTACACGGAGGCGGCAGAAGGTACCCATGAGGTCTCTGACCGGGGCTCCGGGGCTGGCGGAGGCACATTTTCCTTGGAGGAAAGCCCCAGAAGCCTCCTGGTGACCATTCTCTCCGGGGCGGGGGCGTACTTGACACTCGGCTGCCCGTGGTCCCCCTCCAACGTCGACTTGGCAACTGGGCGCACTTTGGGCTCAGCCCGCAGTTGCCCATGTCCCCCAGAGCTGTAAGGGGACGCAGCCCCATCGCAGGGGTGGCCGCTCTCCCATTCTTGGGGACTAGCGGCACGCTTCTCTAGTTCGAGTGATCGGCTGCGGAGCGCGACTGCAGGGGAGGGCGAGAGAAGGGCGGCCAGGGGACGGCGCGTATGGGCGTGTGCTGCACTGCCGCGCCCCCGGGCCGCGGGAACGGGAGTCGGGGCAGAGCTGCAGGCAGCGACGGCGGGCTGGAGGAGCGGAGCCGGGGCAAGACCGCACAGCTCCGAAGCCGAAGGGCCGTAGATGCGGAGCTGAGGAGCTTCACGGCTGCTCCCCTTCGCACTAAAGGGCTGAAAGGGAGGAGAGCGAGGGAACCAATAGGTTGTCCCAGGAGAAAGAGAAAGGGGGACACACCCACCGCCCTCCCCACCAAGCCAAGACCCGGCTGCCCCGGGCTGTACCCCGCACTGTCCGCCAAGCTGGATGGAGGGGACGGGAAAGGAAGGCGAAAGCAGGACACGAGGGGCCGCGCGGCTGCCTCCCCCCGAGTCACGGCGACACCCCGCTCCGCAGCCCCGCTCACCCAGCGCCGAGCCGGACCCATGGCGCATGTACCCTGGTGACGCTCCCGGGCACGGGAGAGAGCAGCAGGACCGGCCGCGGTGCGGCGGCCGCCGCGGCCACGGGCGGAGCGCTCTCGCCCCCGGAACTCGGGCCCTGCTTACGTCCCCATGGCTTCTGTAACCAGGGAAGCCAAGACGCAGGACATAAAACATTACTGTAAAACGCAAACATTTTCCTCCTTATGTACACGTGTACTGCTCGCTCTGAGTTCCTTCCAAACCTCGTTAATCGTTCAAAGTGTTTTGTTGCAACTCTGCATACAGATCAGGTGACTAGATTGAACCTCTCCATGCCCTCCCAGTATTAAGATATGAATCAACTGGTCTGCACCTGTGATTTGAAAACCTCCCCACACAGCCCAGTTCCAATAGATCTTGTTGGGTATCCTGAACCCCTCTTTGTAGGATTATTGCCAGACTATTAAATAGATGTAAGATAGTCAATGCTCATTGCCATTGTCTTCCTGCCAGGACAGCCAGGAAGAACACTGCACTTGTGTGCTGGGTAACATGCAAAAACCTGCCAAGTACCAGCTAAGATCCAGGTTTGCACTTGCCTGTGAAGTATGGGTTCATCTTCACTGGCATGGTCACAGTGCCAGCCACCTTGATTTGTTTTGGGTTCTGTTGCTAGTAGCTGAAGTAGTAAACCGCCATTTGCTCAGAGGAAGCTGTGGCAAGCACAAAAGCTGTACAATTATGTTAAAATAATGATTTGAAAGACAGAATCACCTCCTTTTTCATCCTCTTCATTTCCAGGTCACAATGGGGTTTGCTGAAATAATGTCAAGTTAGTACAACCACCTCAAAACAGGAGTGGGACATCAAAACCAAGGTATCACCCTAGTTCTAGACTGAGCATAACTGTAACTTGTCAAGTGATGAGCCTTCTGGATGAGGCAAGGTAAGAGAACCACTGCCAAGTGTGTAAATGGGCAGAAAACAGGATCCAGCTTTGAGGAGGTGGCTGACTCTCCAGCACTGTCCTGAGACATGAGGGACTGTGACTTATGCACTTAATCTTCATCACTCTACGCAAATGCAATGCAACTTCTAGAAATCTTCTGACCACAGTTTTCTAAGTCAGTCTCGTACTGCAGATAGTGTTTTAACATAGCATGGGAGGAACTCCTTCAGGAGTAACAAAACAAACAATGCAATTTGCATAAACAGTCTGATCACAAGATAAGCACAATGGCTCAAGGACATCCCTAACTGTATTCCTGGTAAATTATATAATTCCTTTTTCACTCTGTCCTGTCCTTCGATTTCACTTAACATCAAGTCTATTTTTATTATAGTATTATTCAAGAACCACTGAATACGAGAAACAAGAAACTGCTGTGATACATGGGGTGATGAAAGATGTATTCATGCTTGTTAACCACTGAATTAATTTCCTGAATTTCAAGGAACATATTAACGTGCTACAGACAAGGAGAAAAGGGGGCACAAGAAGCCTGTAAACAGATGTAAGGACAACTACCTCTGATGATGTATGTTATTAACCCATTGACAGGTTTTCACTAAACACACAGATTTGTTTTCTTTGCAGTATTAAGTCCTCAAAATCCATAATCCTTTCTTAAAGACACTCTCTTTCCAGTCAAGAAGTCTCAATTTACTGTTCATTTCAGCAACTTGTCAAGTTCAAGACTACTGTCACAGTTTAGCACTCTAAACCTGAACTTCTTCCCTGGGTAATATAGGGAGGTACAGTTGGCTACAGTACCCCTGCAGCTATCATGGTATTACTAAAAAAATCAAGTAAAGTACAGGATGACGTATCTTGAAGAGATGAAGTTTGGCTGAGTGCTAGGATGCTCACTGATTTATTACTTCTAAACTTCAAATATTGCATTTGCAGTTATTCATACAAAAAGTACAAAAGATTGATTTTACAGAGTGGTTTGAGTTATGATTCTGAGTCTTCCCAGGAAAGAGAAAAGTATCTTCATTTTTTTCCCCTGCTTTATTTCTCACTGTTAAATCTGAGGATTTCTCTTCTTAAAAAAAATAGTTTGAGACAAATGTAAAATGGTAACGTATATTTGCTCTGGTGCGTTAAGTGTAGAAATCAGATCTGTATGCTGACACACAATGTAAAAACTGTATATTTATGCAAAACACAAGACTTCATGTTTTTTACTCCCCATAATAAACTTTTTTTTCATTCCAAGAGTCTTCAAGTTATCCTTGAAAGAGGGAAAAATATTTCCCAGTTAGATTATGTTTGCATTCCAATATAAATGACTTCTACTTCCCACTGCTAACAAGAAATTACAATACCAACGTTCCACACTTAAGAGAACGTATGGAATATATCTGTGCTCATCTACAATTTGCAAGACTTCTGTTTAATAAACACCAAGTCTAGTATATAGAATTTTGACAATTTTCACATATACAGCAAGTACTCAAGTCCTTCTTATTTCCTTTAAAAAAGCATCTCAATCCAATTAACAAAGATAGTACACTTACAAAAATTCAAATATATAGTACATTTGTTTCTGTACATGTATGTGCAAGATTTCCTGGCAAAAATACAAATAGGGAATCCAACAGGTTGACCATTTACATCTCCTTTGGCGAATCCAACTTCGTATCACATGATGTAAGTACCATCTTTGTAGTATTTCATGGATTCTAGTTGCTGAGTCATTGCGAGGACATCTTGAAATCCTGTACTGAGTCCAGACATGTGTTGAAAATAAGCTTCCTTCTCCACTTGGACAGTTAAGTTGTTTACGCCAGCATCTTTCAGAATTGCTGTGACCTGAACAGAATGGTGCAGTTAACATCAGTATTGCACTTCATATGTATCTCACAGTAACTTGCAGTATTCTGGCTCTGAAATGCTGTAAAAAACCCCCCACATCTAATTTTGAAGACTTCAATTCTCTGGAAAGCAAAGAGTAGCTTAAGAGGGTATGGCTTCGCTACTTCTGCACCGTGGATGATTCTCAGTGTCTTGCATAAGGAAATATGTATCTTTCTAAGGAAAAGAAAAACCCACGGCAACAGGTAGTGGTAATCCAGTTATAAACATGTGATTAGCAGATATCCCTACTGTTTATTCCCTATTCTGCAGGCCTGTTTTTCCACCTCCCCTTTTTTTCTCAGAGCAGATGTAGTGCCACTTTCACCAGTGAGTGTTCTGGCAGATGTTCTAGAAAACAACTCTTTACACTAATTTCAAGCTAGCAGGCAAGGGGCAGTACAGCATTAGAGACTAGCTCTGAGACAATAAAGGAGAGCTACAAAAAAAATCATACATGTCAGCTTGAAACTTCAGTCTATGTCTGAAAGGGAGATGTCGAGTAGGAAATTAAGAAATTAAGAGTCAAAAAACCTTGCACTTTACCTGCTGTACAATTCTCTGTTCCATCACATCCGATACCACTTGCACATGTATTGTGCCTGCCACAACAGTTGCAGAGTGACACCAAAAATGAGGATCTCTGTAGGATATGACTCCCTCTATTTTTTGAATCTGTGAAGAAATTTCATTAGCAACAATTAAGTAATTTTAAACTTGTGTATGTACATGGTTATTGGTAGATAATATTTTACATGGAAACAAAACTGTGTAGCACAGCAGCTTTCCAACTAAGCTATATTCAGAAATATCTTGTTATGAAAGGTCATCTTGCTACTATTGTAAAATTCTAGAAGGTAAAAGTCAAACTAAATGAAAACCCCAGAAGACCAATGCTAAATAGGATGAGGAAAAAAAATCCCAATTTAGTGGGGATGGGCAAGAAGTAGGGAGGTGACACAGCCAGGGCAGCTGATCCAAGTTGTCCAGAGGAATATTGCACGCCATACAACACCTTACTCAGCAGTAAAAGCTGGGGTAGAGGATGAAGTGGGGAGTTTTGGCTTCCAAGCTGGCTGTTGTTTGAAGACTGCCTGGGTATCAGTCTGCCTGTGGGAGGTGGTACACCGCTTTTTTTTCCCTTTTTTCCACCGCTCTTCCTTCACCTGTTAAATTGTTCCCAGAGTTCTCTTGCTTATGCTCCCCTGTCCCACTGGCAGTGGTGGTGGTGGTAAAGGAGGGGAGTGAGCAAGTGGCTGTATGGATACCTGGCTGCTGGCTGGGGTCAACCTACAGCAAGTACATTGTTTTATTGCGATGTAGTTTTTAAAATGCTTTTTCCTATTATCTTTTAATGAACTGGTCTTTGATTGTTCTCGAAAAGTACTTCTTCTCCAGTCTCTCAGGATTATGTCTTCCCTCGTCAAAAAGTGAAACCACACTCTGCACCTTACTTTCCTTTCACTACATAAATCTCTCCCAGACAATTCACATTTGTTCTTTTCTTTCTCATGCAGACAAGAACACATTTGCCCCTCTAGTAACTGACAGGACACCATAAGGATGGTCTTCCTTGAAGCCTCTCGTTGATGGTATCCTTAAAGAACTTTTAACTCATTCTTTTACAGAGAGGAGTTCTCCACACTGAGATCCACACTACGATTCTAGGCAGTAACTTAAAATGCAGCAATAGCAAAGACTAGGTACAGCCTCATGGCAGATGCCACACTGCACCAGCCAGGAAGAGAACAGACTAGAAACAGAAAGTGATTAGAAAAAACAGCTCAACTTTTGCCATCCTACCTACTGTGAACCAGTACACCCTTTATGATATGGACAAGTCAGAAAACTTGAAATTACAAGCTCATGATATAATCCTGTAGCCTGGATGCTCATAACAAGTTTAAAAAGGCTGCAGGTTTGGGGAAGTGCCCTATTGCTTTCTTAGTACTACAGTGCGGTACATTTACCACACTGTTACCATACTTGTCTGAAATCACGGGCTACCCATAAAAGCAAAAAACAGCCAAAGTCTTTTTAGCTGCAAACCAACTTTTATCGTTAGAAATAGTAATTTTGTCACTTCTCTGCAAAATAGATTTTAAACAACTTGAGACATGAAGTTGTCTGAGGCAACAGAAGCTGTCTGACTGAACTGCTTAAGTTTAATAATCATTAAAAACAGTTACAGCTTTGTATGTTTGTATACGAAAACATTTATAATCGTACCTTTTCTAAAGCAGCATGCAGATCTTTTTCCTGTTCTGGAGGTATCCTCAACAAAAGCACTTGACAGGCATCTTTCAATAGTGGGATAACACTAAGAAAAATCAATGTAGCAATAAAGAGAGAGCAGAGTGGATCAGCTATGAGCCATCCAAATTGCTGAATAAATATCGTGGATACGATAACACCAACACTGCCAAGAGTATCTGCTAACACATGCAGAAACACACCTAAAACCAAAACAAACAGTAATTAACAGTTCTATCTAAAATGTACGTGTATGTTCAATAGCAGAAACTTAGTAAGGCTTACTAAATATCCTCAGAGATTACTCTCTGCCTAACCTGGGACAAAATACACTACATATTTTGCTTTTCTAATGTTTAATTACAAATTAATGTAAAAACAATTTTTACTCTATAGGGCAATGATCTAGATAGGCATCCACAGACAAAAGTATATGAGAATAGTCTTTATATTGTTAGTGGGATTCGTACAATATAGCATAATCATTTAACTCTGTACACAAGGACTCATTGATCCTTAACAGAGAGTTAAAAGATGAGTGTACATGCATTGACTTGCTAATGTGGACACACATTAACGTACTGGTTGGTTTTTGTATGCCAATTCTACTCCAATTTTACAAGAGAATGTCTTTGTGCTACTGCTACAAATTTATACTTTCTACTGCTTTAATTGTGGGTTCATTCTCTATGTACAATCAATGGGCATAGAAAAATACTCTCCAACCATTGGTAAGAGTAGTGCTAGTTAATTGAAACGTGAGTATATGCAGACTTTACAAAAATGACAGACATAATGAATATGAATAATCAGGACAACCAACTGAGTTAAGACATAAAACAACCTATGAAACATGAGACTGTTCACCATATTCTGATAAGCTTACACAGAAAACATCATTCCTTTATAGGTTTTTTTTATAAGCCAGACAGCTGGTAAATAACTACTTTCTAACCACTAGAGAAAAAATTCTATGCTGAAGTTTAATATAAAGTGCCCTTCTCAGTTAGCTTATGATTTCAGATTTGAAAGTTTTTCTTTACCACCTTATCTTCTGAACCACAAATAAAAGCATATTCTATTGCTGATCTGTATTTGTTCTCCTGCTTCTTATCCCCTTCCCAGTGTTTTTACAACCAGCTGTCACATGATACCTAGAATCATGGTAGTATCTTTATAATAATAGAGATCTTGTACTTTCATTTCCAGTTTGAACTTAGAAATGCGGACTTTAAGCTTTTTGAGTATGGTTTACAGTGACCTTTATTAATGTTAGTGAAGACTGTAGATTAATGTGTTTTATTGTTCTTTATGTATTAAACACATAGCACAGAAACATTTCAAGTTTCTTCAAGTTAAATTCATAAATGGTTTGAGCAATTCCTGTATAGCACATTTAATGGTTGTCAGATCACTCCTTCAGAGCCCTTTTTAGATTGATGCATAATACTGCATAGGTCTGATTCTGAAAATCTTCAGTCTCCTAGAAATTGTGTACCTCACTCATGATTCAACAATCTGTACTTGCCTCTCATGTTGGTGTTCATGCCTCCTCCAGAAGATGCATGCGCATGTCCATGGCTGTGCCCATGGTCACTGTGGGAATGGCCGTGCCCGTGGCTGTGGCTGTGGCCATGGTGAGAATGGCTGTGATCATGCGCAGGACAGCCTCCCCGAGAAGCCCCGTGGGAGTGCGCGTGGCTGAAGGCACAGATACCAACAAGGTTTACAATCAGCCCTCCAACAGAGACTGGCTGTGAGAGGGAGAAAAGTCTTTAACTTCATTGCATTCTCACAGGTATTCAAACTTACTTTCAAGAACAAACTTATTTTTCAAGAACCAGAAACACCATGCACTTAATTAAGGAAAACAGTGGAAGCCCACAACTTCTCTGGGCAACCTGTTCCAGTGCCTTACCACCCTCACAGTAAAGAATTCCTACCTAATATCTAATTCATTCCTAATATCTAATCTATACCTACCCTGCTTCAGTTTGAAGCCATTCCCCCTTGTCTTGCCGCTAAATGCCCTGCTAAAAAGTCCCTCTCCAGCTCTCCTGAAGGCTCCCTTCAAATACTGGAAGGACTAACACCCTGGAGATAAACATAAATTAACCATTAACTGCAAAACTACACTGAAACAGAAGGACAAAACTTACAGTTAGCATGTTTGTATCTATGTCTGGAGGATCCACCAGTCTAGCCACTGATTCCATGAAGACAAAGAAAGCAATCACCATCAGAAATAGGCCATTAATAAATCCAGAGAGAATTTCTACACGTCCATACCTGAAAGTAAACATAAATACTTTTGAGAACGAAGAATGGGTGCTCTGAACAAATGTCAAAATTATAATAAATAAAGTTATAATTCTTTTAATACAGCATTAAGATTGCTATGATTCTTTTCCTCAATGTCACAGAATCATGCCTCAATTTCTGAGTTACTTTTTTCTGATCAAGAGGTTACCACTTTCCAATTGTCCAAACTCCATTAAGATAAAGCAATATAGAAGTATTCTCTTATATATACTGCTCTTTCAGGGCTTCAAATTGCTAAACTGCTATGCAAACACATAAAGTTTAATTTTATCAGCTGAATCTAAATCTTCATGTGAACACTGATTTTTAACATAGATTTTTCTTTGACATAAATGCATAGAATGAGGTAATTTCCAAATAATAGTCACACTTGATGAGGCTGACCGCTGGTCTGAAGGCCTCACAGAGTCAGACCTAAAGGCAGTCAGAATTTAGCTGTGAGAATTTTACAGTGAAATTTTGCAGCTTCAGTGAAACCCACAGAGAAAGCCAAGAATAATCAATGAGAGAAGATGTTCTGGACATAAGGACAAGATGTTCTTGTTATGAGATGTTAAGAGTGTACAAGGAAGAACTTGTGGATGATATGTAACAACTATACCTTTGCTTGCATAGCTAATTGTTTTACTGCTTGAATGGCCATTGATTGTTAAGCAGCCAACCTCAATAAGCCACTGCAATTGTGAAGAGGTATAAGAACAGCAGTAGAGAAAACAAAAAAACTTTTACGGCTTTGGATTACATCAAGTGTGTGCTGTTATGTCTGCCTCGACAAAGCCACATCTGGTGACCCAATAACATGATCCAAAGAGACTGCCTGGAGAACAGGAAGCCTGAGCAGATATCAGGGGAGACGGAGACAATGAGAGGAGAGTAGCAAGGAGAGCTACCAAGATCTGGATCTACTACAGCCTTTTAAAGGTGAGCCCACTGGAACAGAAAGGGAGCAAATACATCCCAAGAGGAAAAATCAATAGTTAATATATGGATGTCGATGTTAAAACGACATGACGTAAATTATGATAAGTTGATATTGCAGAGACTGTTACTGTGGTGCAAAAGTCAAGAGACTGAGACTACAAGTATGCCCTGGGTTGCAGTGTATTCTATTACCACCTTTGTGAGCTGTTGAAACCAGGTGGGGCAGTGTTTCCTTGCCTCCTCCCTCCGGACTATCTCCTGTTAATGGGCCCATCAGTGCCTCACCACCCCATTGTGAGATGCTCCGCCTGGGAGGAGGAACTGAGCGTTTCCCACCTGGATATAATCAGAGGTTTTCACGCCGTAAGGAAGCCTTCTCCTCTGGACTCCCAGAGGACGAGAAGCTGCATCACTGGACCTTCAGGCGAAGACCAGACCCTTTTCCACAGGACCACTGTTTCACCAGA
>VZRR01008563.1:29163-47895 GCA_013398015.1 Oreocharis arfaki
GAAGCTGCCTGGCAGCTGAGAAGGCTGCACTGGGTGACTGTGCTGTTTTGTTATAACTGCCACAGTCATTGTTGTTTGTTTTGTTTTATATATATATATTAGTAAAGAACTGTTGAATTCTTATTTCTCATATCCTTGCCTGGAAGCCCCTTAATTTCAAATTTATAATAATCTGGAGGGAAGGGGGGTGCATTTTCCATTCTAAAGGGGGCTTCTGCCTTCCTTAGCAGACGCCTGTCTTTCAAACCAAGACAATGTACCAACACCTTTAGCGTATGGACATGGGAAACAGTGGGATAGCATATTTTGGACTTTGCTTCTCGTGGAGATGATACTGTTAAAGAATTTATGAGGACATGGAGGTTAGTTTTAGACACTTTGAAAGAACTGAAAGAACAAGACGCTGCAGCAACTGGCACAGCTGAGAGAACAGAGACAAATAATGCTGGCGGGACTGAGAACATTGCAGTGGGAGGGGTTGGCGGGGCACAGAAAAACCTGTATTGTTTCCAATACCCAAGCCACAGAGGGCTTTGCTTCTCCCCCTTTCAAATCCTGCTTCTTGCTCTGCTTCCCCCCTCCTGTCCCCACAAACCGCTTTGATCCACCTTTACCACCAGCCAGGTGGAGCGACAGTGATGGAATGGGTGGGAACGAAATTGCCCCCTCAGCACCCCCGCTGTCTGCTACTACTAATCCTTTTGTACAAGGCGCAAAATAATCCGTGCCAGCGATTCAAAATGATAGCCTGCTTTATAAAGATACTTTAACTTTGCAACTCATATCTGTAACTTGGGGCAGGTGAGATCCTGCAGCTTTTTGGAGAGAGATTAAGCAGCAGAACGACTCACAGTTATTCGGCAATTACCAGACTCAAGGGAGCAACAAGACCCTGTAGTCTTGGTTGTTAGAGGCAGGGGCCAGGCGCCTGATCAGCATCTTCCATTTAACTAGCAGGTACTATCCGAGCTACGCCAGCTTGCTACTAATTATGGTTTGGGGTCCCCTGTTGTGACAAAAACGCTGAAATTTATAACAAGTGAAGAGTTAACTCCTTTTGATTTAAAGCAGATTGCTAAATTGCTCTACACGCAGGTTCAGGATGTGGTGTTTCAGAATGAGTGGAGGACTTCTTGTGAGGAGACTGCCTTAAATAATATGCGATTGCCTGTAGCTGATCCTCAATTCGGTGCAGGTTTACTCCAATTAATGGGATTGCACCCTGTGAATGAGCCTGAGCTGCAGGCTTGCTTGCACTCGAGCAGTCCCATGACCATGCTTTGCAGGCTCTGTTTAAGGTAGTGAATATGTCAGCTCCCGAAAAAAGCTACACAACTATCAAACAGAGCCCTAATGAGACTTTTATGGCCTTTTTGGATCACCTTCAGGATGTGACAGAAAAACAAATAGTAGATGTAAATGTAAAAGAAACTTTAATTTTGCAAATGGCATGAGACAATGTGAATGACGAATGCAGGAAAGCTATTGATTTGCTGCCTATGAAAAACCCCTCATTGAATGATATGATTAATGCTTGTGCAAAACCAGGGACTGCACCACATCAACTGGCTATGTTAACCGAGTCTGTTACTACGGCTGTTGCAGCAGCTATTATAATGACACATCATTGCGGACAGCCGGGCCACTTTAAATCTCAGTGCCCTCACAGAACTCTGTCCCCCGGAGCAGTTAACAACAACAAAGCAGCCCCCGGAGCAATTCTGGGTAACCAATGGCAAACCTGGACATTACGAGAAACAATGTAAATCTCGTTTCCACGCCAACGGGCAGCCTCTTACGAACCAAAGAAACCACCAACGGAGCGCGAAGAGAAGTTGCGTGCAGACAAAAACACTTGCCCAGGAACTGCTGCGCCCGGCACAAGTTTACGTGAGCAGCTTGCCGGGGGAACAAAAGGCTCAGCAGAGATAGATGTCTGCACCGCCGACACAGTAATCATAGAGTCTCCTGCAGTTCATAAAGTGCCTTTGGATGCACACGGACCTATAGGGCAAAACTTAAGTGCTTTGCTAATAGGAAGATCAAGTGCTTCTTGGCAAGGAATTTTTGTGCATCCAGGAGTAATTGATGCAGACTTTACAAGACAAATATGTGCAATGGTTTCTACACCCCCTCCTCCTGCAGTCATACCTGTTCATACCCATACTGCTCAACTTGTACCTTTCATGTCTTGTGTTCCCAGGACCGGACTTCAAGATAGAGAAGACCAAGGCTTTGGTTCTACCGGCATGCCTCCCATTTTTTGGACTCAACAACTTGCCAAGCAGAGACTGCAACTGATTGGTGAGCTAACATTGAAGGGGGCACAACCACAGACTGTTAAGATCTAAGGGTTGATTGATATGGGAGCAGATGTTACAGTGATTTCATTTTATAACTGGCCAAACTCGTGGCCTGTCACTGCAGTGGGAAATTCAATTGCGGGTTTTAGGGGAATGACACAAAGTTATTAAAGTACACATTTTGTGCTCATAAAAAATCCAGACAACCAGGTTGCTACAGTTCGCCCGTATGTGACTGCTGCGCCTCTAAATTTATGGGGACGTGACGTTTTGGCCACTTAAGGAGTTAAAACTGGCGCAAATTTTTAATAGGAGTCACTGTGCAGCAGGGCGGTTGCCACCCAGTAACACCCCTATGATGGTTAACTGACCATCCAGTGTGGCAAACACACTGGCCTCTAACACAACAAAAACTTGCCACCCTAAAACAATTTAGTTGATGAGCAGCTATCACAAGGGCACATAGGGCCGTCTCTCAGCCCTTAGAATACTCCTGCATTCGTGATTCAAAAGAAGTCAGGCAAATGGCGACTGGTGCATCTCTGAGATGCATTAATGCAGTCATGGGAAGTATGGGTGCACTGCAACCCAGCATGCCATCTCCTACTATGATTCCTGTAACACGGGACATTTTAGTTGTTGATTTTAAAGATTGTTTTCTTACAATTCCCTTACATCCTGATGATAGACCAAAATTTGCATTTTCAGTATCAGCTGTTAACAATGCTGAACCTGTAAAACGATATCAATGGAAAGTTTTACCACAAGGTATGAAAAAACAGTCCAACTGTCTGTCAAATGTACGTGGCCCAAGCTCTATCGCCTATCAGAGAACAATTTCCTAACAGCTATTGCTATCACTACATGGATGACATCCTAATAGCATCTCCTTGCAAACAGGATTTGCAAAACATAAACCCAGAGCTTTTAAAGGCTCTTCACAAATATGGATTACAGATTACACCTGAAAAAATCCAAACAGAAGCACCCTGGAAATACTTGAGATTAAAAATACTTACATGTGTCTATTGACACCTTTTCCTCTGTTATATAGGCTTCTGCTCATGCAGGAGAAAAGGCCCGTGATGTAATTTTGCACTAGCAAAGAGCCTTTGCTGCTTTAGGCATACCTGCCTGTGTGAAAACTGACAATGGGCCAGCCTACGCCTCTCAGAAAGTTAGGAATTTTTTATGTCTGTGGGGTATCTCTCACAAATTTGGTATTCCTCACTCTCCCACTGGTCAAGCTGTTGTTGAATGTGCTCATCACACACTTAAAAGTGTTCAAGAAAAACAAAAAGGGAGAATGCAAGGGGAAACCCCACAGTCCAGACTTTTCAAAGCTGTATATACAATAAATCACTTGACCACACCAGCTCATTCAAACAATCCCTCAATTTTAAATCATTTTTATTCCTGGCAGTCCACTAGTGAAACACATCTGCCTCGAGCTAAAGTATGGGTAAGAAATTTGCTTACCAGCCAATGGGAAGGCCCCTGGGACCTTGTCACTTGGGGGCGTGGATACACTCATGTTTCCACAGATACTGGACCGCGGTGGGTGCCTGCAAGGTGTGTGAGTCCTGATTTGCAGCAGAATATCCCACTGCCTGTTAAGCCAGATCCTGAGGATAACAGCAACACAGGTTGATGACCTTGGCAGTGTAGTTCGAGCTACCTCTGACGAGAGAGAGCATCGAGCCCCAGTGACCAAGGAGGACTGTATTGCACTGTATATCCTCGTGATCAAGGGGTATTGGCTTGCATTGGGATGTACTGGGATGCAAATGGCAACAAATAACAGAAAAATGCAGGTGCCAATACTTGTACTTGTCAGTTTTTTTGCTGAGCTTAGTGCCTGCTATTTCTGCTTGGCCTGCTAGTCAGCTGACAACCAATGTGTGGGTTACCCTGGCCAATGCGACAGGGCAAGATACTCTGTGCTTAGCCGCTGCTACTCCTGACAATCCTTTTTCTACCTGCCTTGTTGGCTTGCCGATAGATGACTGGCCAAAACCCGGGACAGTTAGCTTTTACAATTGCACAATCATGCTGATGCTTGGGATCAATGGGTTTCATACCTTCCCCATGCAACTCTTGAGCCACAAGAAATAGAGCTTTTAGGATCCGTGAAAATGGACCTTTGTGTTAAGTTTACTTACTCTGGAGCTAACCAGTCCAAAGTGTGGGATGTTTCTCCTAACCAACCCATATTTGCAAATGAAAGTGCCTGGTGCAATTATAGTTCACCACATATTTCACATCTCAACTACTGTTCCTCTAGCTTTGCCATCAGGAGTGGTTTTTATTTGAGGAGACCAGGCATGGGCTGTGATTCCATCACATATCAAGGGAGTTCCTTGCAGCTTAGGATGACTCTCACTGTTAACACCTAACACATCTATGATTTTACAGCATAAACCACGGAGAGGAAAAGGCAATACCCATGCGTTTGCCCTGATTGTGATGACAACACCAAATTTGGGCCACCAGGTACTCGATGGGCTACTTTTCTCCACAAGTAGCAGCTGCTAAAGCATTGGGACTGTTAAACAAGTTAGGATGTTGGTTAGCTCAGCAAACTAACGCCACTTTGCTTGCTTTAGCTCTATTATTAACAGATGTTGATTCAGTAAGGCATGCTACACTGCAAAACAGAGCTGCTATTGATAATTTGTTGTTAGTGCATGGACATGGATGTGAAGACTTTGATGGAATATGTTGTATGAATTTGTCTAATCACTCAAAATCTATTCATGCCCACATTAAGGAATTACAAACAAGCACATCAAAATTGTGTGAAGAATCAGGATCTGGTTGGCTTACTAGTTTGTTTGGCAATTGGCAAATTGCAGGATGGATCAAAAATCTACTTAAAATTAGATGCCTGATCATATTGGTTATTTTTTGCATCTTGCTCATTGTGCTGTGTTTATTGTCTTTTTTGCAAAGGGCCCTGCAAAAGTCAATAAATGCTGCCTTTGTAATACAAAAACAAAAAGGGGGACTTGATGAGGCTGACAGCTGGTCTGAAAGCCTCACAGAGTCAGACCTAAAGGCAGTCAGAATTTAGCTGTGAGAATTTTACAGTGAAATTTTGCAGCTTCAGTGAAACCCACAGAGAAAGCCAAGAATAATCAATGAGAGAAGATGTTCCTGTTACGAGATGTTAAGAGTGTACAAGGAAGAACTTGTGGATAATATGTAACAATTATACCTTTGCTTGCATAGGTAATTGTTTTACTGCTTGAATGGTCATTGTTTGTTAGACAGCCTTGTCGTTGTTTGTTAAGCAGCCAATCTCAATAAGCCCCTGCAATTGTGAAGAGGTGTAAGAACAGCAGTAGAGAAAACAAAAAAACTTTTACGGCTTTGGATTACATCAAGTGTTTGCTGTTATGTCCGCCTCGACAAAGCCACACACACTGATAAAAGTTTTACTTGTAAAGATAAATTAAAATTACATTTCAGACACATTTTTTGTAGAGGTAAGAAGAGAATAGCATCAGCATAAATGGAACAGATGAGACGCAGTGAAAAACCCACAAAAGCATGCATTAGTAAAATATCCCATACATACCAGGACATTTTGAAAATGAGCAGGAAGAGTGAAGTTTCAAATAGTCCTTAAAGAACCCAAGATACATACCCATATGAAAATATGCGAGTTGCTTTCCACCTTGTCATCAGAGCTGCAAAAAGCCCCATCACTAACGCAGAACAATCAAAAAGCATGTGAAAGCCGTCAGAAATAAGACCAAGGCTATTGGTCCATACTCCGTAAAAAAGCTCCACAAAAGTGAAAGCCTAAAACAAAACAGAGTTTTAATTTTTCCTCAAATATTAACTTGTGTATTAATCTTTTTGTAGATAAAAGGATATTCTTTTTACAGAACCCTCAATACTTTTCAAAGGTATTGTTCAAAGTATTTCTAGACAATTTTTTCTCTCCTCCAATGAAATCCGTGATGCATTCCAAGTCTATGAAGACACATTTTTTAAGCTACTCTCCTTAAAGCCTCACACATAAAAAACCAACTCTTTACAGGAGTAAATTTAAGTTTTCATTTTGAATTTTAAACTGACATTCTGCAGACAAAATTCTAAGCATTTTATCATTAAAAATGTAAGAGCTCTGATGTGATATATCACAGTGTAAAAATAATGCTGTCTATAAAACTGTTACGCCAACATTTTCTTTACCAGTAAGTTGACTGTTTAAATCTTAGGAACTGGTTCTGAGTAGGATAAACAAGGAAAAATTTTCAATACATACATTTACCATGTACATTTTACTATTATTAATCCAACTGCCTAAAAACTTTTTTCCATTCTTTCATATTCCATACTGGAATTCCTTACAGTTAATAAGGATACTTCAAGCTTCTCCCCTTATCTTCCAGGAGATCTTTGCAAATGAAGTTCTATCAAATTTGATACTGTATCATCTTTTCCTTTCAAGAAAGGGAGAAGCTAGAAATAAAACTAGCCTACTCCAAAATGACCCGAATCAATCCCACACCTCCTATTTTGTCATCCCTCCTCTTGAAGACCTTACCAGTTTCACCTTACCTGCTGGCAACATTGAGGTCTCTCAGCCTTAAACATACTATCATACACATATTCAGTTACTGGTGCAACCCTTACACATAGAACCAGTGCTGCACTGTGACAACGAAACAGTGACCACTAATTAAATTACGCTATCAAACGTCACTTTCAAACCACTTGATTACGGGAATCTTTTAAAGAATAACTCTTCTTATTGTATTATATATGCACTATTGTGATTGGGTTTGAAGAAAAAAACACGCACTTACCAGATTTAGGCACAAGAAATAGAAGATCTGCCTAGAATCATACTCCTCAAGGATTTGTTTCAGTGATTCCTTAATAAATCGGGGCAATGACTGAGAGCTCTGCTGTAATGCATCACCCATGAAGTTATAGAGAGGAGTGCCTTCAGGGGAATAGCCAATAAAGGTACCCTTCTGCCCTTTCCTGGAGGGGGAGGACAGGATATTGGCAGCTGCAAGGAAAGTATTGAAGTTTTTGTTGCTGTTTCTAAGCTTCACAGCTATCTTACAATGTGTTTAATTAGCAATCAAAGTTTACACGAAATTGGCAGGCAGCAACGTGATTGTCAACTTCGTCTTGAGGTTTATCATTAGATTTCATTGCTATGTAAGATCAGCTCATCACTTCCACAACAGATCTATCACATTCCTTTTTTTTTCTTCTTCCATAGACAGACAGTAAAAGAATTAAAAGCTAAGGGCTGCCTTATTCAGAAGAATCCATAAAAGATCATCAAAAAGAATTTCGCATATCTCAATTTTCTGATTGGCTTCCCAGTCACATAGACCACAGATTTACCACAGTTTAGACAAGAATACGTACATAAAAAGAAGAAGACAGCACTCACTACCACCCCTCCAGAAAGAACATGCTCTGTGCTTTCATGGTGTGGTGGCTTGTTCATAGCTCGAAGCTGGTCTGTTATTGGATGCGTCCAAAAGTTGCCAAAAAGCAGTGCACTAATGAAAATAAGAAAGGATCCATATCGAGCACATGTGGAAGCTTCCATCTTCACAGAGCATATGGACTCCACGTAGAAATCCAGGATCACAACAAAGAAGATGACTGTTATGAAAGGCATGATGAGAGAAGACCAAGACTCTACTTTACTCTGCAACAAAAAATAAATTTCAAACAGGATTGCTCACCAGAAGAGTGATTGTATTTATAGCATTAAATCTCATCCACTTCAATTACAAGTGTTTTCACGAATCCATAAAACATAAATTCTTTTAGACTTTCAATTCATCATATGAACACATCATTCCTAATATAGAAAAAGACAATTTTCTGAAGTGCACTTAAGTACTTCATTTTAAATACTTAAAAGGAATGCCATATGCAATGCCATGGTTGCAATGGCCTACTCTCTCTATGCATGCAGGCATAAAGAGCATTTTTAAAGATAACAGTAAATAATCTACTTATTACAGATAAAAGAGCACTGTATTTATATAGTCATTAATGCTTGTGCAATGTTAGTGGATGAACTCAAGATATAATATCTGAGCTAGAAGGATGAAATACAGTTATCACACAAAAGAGGAAATTAAAGTATCACGCAGAGGTATTAAGGTATCACAAAAAAACAAGTATAGAAGAAAAGCATAATTGAAAAATTTCAAACACCTTACTGAACAATAAAGACAGCAACTTTGGTAATCTTAAAGATATTTTAAATGAAAGATTTAAATTGCACTTCAAAAGCATTAAAAAATGATTTATATTTGTTTTTATTATCTTACCTCTGTTGTCAGAGAGAGAACAATAACCCATGGGCACAACAGAAGGACGGAAACAAGATGAGACAAAGCTTGAAGACGCTTGGCTCCACCTACGTCTACAGATAGTTTTCGGGATGCCATGTGAAAACCAACCTTGCAGCACAATGCCAGTACCAGAAGCAGTACTCCACCCTGGAGACATAAAGGGATTCCATTAGCCCTTCTTAAGTACCAAAAACCTCACTCCAAACACAGTGACACATACAAGGAGAGAAGATTAATGTGCTTTCCTTAACCTGGCAACAGAAGTCAAAACTAGGATATTTCCGGTAATTTTTACTCTAGCTAAAAACAGCAACATAACAAACACGGTTATGTCTTAGCACTATTCACAACAGCCTAATATGAGTTGAATTTTAAAACACTCAATAGTGCTAGTTGGCATACACCAGCAGCAAAACGGTAGCAAACAGCACCTGAGGAAGAAGAGACATCACCCAAAGCGTTTTTCCCATCTTCCATTATTAAAAGCGTGTTGAAAGCATAAGGTTCACATCATCTTGTCCTCTACACCTTTCATAACCTTTTCATCCACTTACCTTTGGTCACACTGTATCATATTTCTTGACAATATACTCTTTCAAAATTGCTCTGTAAATGAATTACAAGACACACAACATCTCATCTCCCTTAGATCACACTTGCTCTTGTGCATCATTAACCAGTCTTTCTAACATTCAGTTTGTTTTTATATTAATACTTTCTCAGCTGCTCCGTATCTTTTTCCTGTTTTAGACCTCAATGAAGCCACTTTAGCAAGACTAAGCTAACACAACTCAATCAGCCAGGTCAACCCCACACAGTAAGGTTATGATATAAAGCTATTCATAACACCAATTACAATTGGACTATCTTACTGAGAAGTATCAGAATCTGCGTCTTCAAACACAAGTCTAATGTAAAGGAAAGACTGGGGAAAGCTAAAGATGCAGCAACAAAACACAGGCCCCAAAAGTGAGTAAGAAATGACTCGTATGCAAAGCATTATGAACAACCAGAACACTGATGACAGAATATTTCATGGTAATTTTAATGAGACTTTTTAGGTTATGCATTACAGCGAAGTCCTTATCAGCTATAGAGGTTGAATATTGTATGGTTTGGCTTGCTGTATTGAAGCTCTTCATACTCTGATCAGCATGTAAAAATTATAGTGCTAGTTCAGTTCCAATACAGGGTGGGCATGTTCAACCTTTTGGTTTTTATTCCAGCATGGATTAGGTCTGAGCTGGTGAAATTCTTACCTACAAAACGTATCTAAATATTCTAAAATACCTGTTATTTACCTTGTGATCTGCAACACCCAGGAAAGCAATGATTGTATATAGAACATGGGTGAGAGCACTGTCATGATGCCCCTCAGCTAAACAAAAAATTAAGGAAGAGTTTAATTTTCTTTTCTTTTTTTTTTTTTTAACCAAGAACAACAAGAATAGGCAAAAGTAGCAGAACAAAGAAAGCAGAGGTAAGCAAACCGAGCTTTACGGTGTGTTGGCATGTGCAGGACAACCAGAGGTTCAGGCCCAGCCCTCAGCATGCATTTGTGAAAGCCAAGTCCTGACTGACCAACCTGATCTCCTTCTGTGACAGAGTGACCTGCCTAGTGAATAGAGGAAAAGCTGTGGATGCATGGGCTCCAGTAAAGCCTTGGACACCATTTCCCACACAGTCTTCCCAGAGAACCCAGCTGCTCTTGGCTTGGACAGGTGCACGTTCACTGGGTAAAAAACTGTCTGGATGGCCAGGCCCAGAGTGGTGATTTGTGGAGTTACATCCAGCTAGTGCTGTCACCAGAGCTGTTCTCCAGGGATCAGTACTGGGGGCAGTCCTGTTTAATACCTTTGTCAGTGATCTGAACAAGAAGACCAAGTGCACCCTCAAGGAGTTTGCAGGTGACACCAAGCTGGGTGGGAGTGCTGATCTTTTCTTCACAGAAGGGATTATCAAGCATTGAAACAGGGTGCCCAGGAAGTGGCTGAGTGAACATCCCTGGCATTACAGATGTAGCACTTAGGGACATGATTTAGTGGTAAGCTTGGCAGTGCTGGGTAAACAGTCTATTTATAATTTAATTCAGTACACTCAATTTCACATTTTCTCTGCTCTAGTAGTAAGAGTCACTTGCTCTTACACGTAGCAAGAAAGGATACGATGTTCTGCTATTTTAGCCATGAGGTCATCATTATCAAAAAGTAGTAAGCAGATGACAGCTATGATGAAAAATGCAGCACCTCTTGTCTGTAAAAACAAACAAACAAGCAAAAAATAAACAACCAAACTACCAAAACCCCGAAGTATTTCTATAATCTGCTACAACAGATTACTATAAAAAAAATCCAGGAAATCAGTCCCCTCCTTCCCTGCTTCCTGATCAATGTAAGAATACTTCAGAATGAAAACCATGAATGAAACCCCCACCATTTTTAAGAAAGTGACCATGACAATATAATTTCACATTTTTTCTGATTTTCAGACTTACCAGATGACTCAGGGCACATCACCACTGTAGCAAGCTAGAAGCTGGTATCTTACAAACTATAAGTGTGATTACTTTCTTCTTCATGGTGTGTTTCTGCCTGCCAGAATGCAGTGCTACTTCAGTCTGATGATTCAATGTTTTGTAGCATCAATGAGCCACAAATAAGATCTGTACAAACTACTGAATTTGGTCTTATGGGATCTAAAGGCTAGAGAACTACACAAACACTACGAGAAAGAACAGCTCTGAAGTGCTTCTGTAGGGAAAAGAGGTAGCTATGAAATCCCAGCTCTCAGAGCTTCCACCACCCAGACTTAAACCACTGCAGTTTTTGGTATTCATCATCTTAGCTCAATACTGAGCTCTATGCCTGAAAATACTATTACAATTTATCTTCTAAAGCCAAACAGAGCTATCTTATTCTTGTTTCAGGAAGTCATCTGATCAGTTCATTTCATAAAGCTGAAACATTCAGAGAACATGGTTATTGCTCCCTATTGTTTCTGCTGCCTTAAGATATGCAGCTTAATTGCCAAACATGGCCCACTAAAATACAGATTGGCAAAGAATCTCTCTGAAGCTCTGTATCTATCCTTTTGGTAGTTGGCTGGAGAAAATAATTTGTCTTCTTCAGCATGATCTTCACGCTGGATGCCCTAAGCTTCCCAAATTGCAGGGGGTGAGCATAGAGTTGTCAGCACAGATGACTGTGACTTTAAGGCTGCCTGAAAGTGATTAGAGGACTCCAGTGCAGTTATGAGACACAGATTTCAGAACTCCCAGCCCGAGATGGTACCAAAGCGAGACTTCCCTTCTAGCCTCAGGTATACAACAGGAAGTATTTTCTGCCACCTGTTACTGTTTTTGAGTGAAAGTGCTCAAAACTGCTAGGTACTGGGATAAGTTCATTCTGTTTAGGGATGATTGTGCACTTTTAGAAAACACCTTGCATAAGTATGTACAAAGGGACTTGAGACAGAGCACCCCTCAAGTACAGCTCTTCAGTTAAATGAAAGGGCCTAAGTATTCAGCACACACAGCATCATGCAGACATAAAAGTACATAGTGAACTTTCTGGCAGAAAGAAACAATGTATGTGAAAAGCTAAACACACTGAAGATTCTAGACCAGGAACTGGAGACTGTATTGCTGGACTTCAGTGTCTAAGAGTCAGGACCACAACGTGCACAGATGTTTTGTCAGTTTGAACCCAAAATCTCATAACAAAGAATGCTGAAGTGCAAAAATAATTCTCAAGGTTCTTTTCTGCCTATAAACAGAAAAACTTCTCAGGTATCTCCCAGGGATATTCAACACCTTCACCTACTGTTTCTCTCTCGATGCCATATTTATTATTTCAAGTAGTACATCTTACAATTTCACCTCTAATTAAACTAAAAAAAATCACATATTCAATGAACATGGATCCAAAACACAATCTGCTTCAGGTAAAGAAGTACTTGAATTTATAGGATTCAGTATGTTTTACATTTGGTAAAATAGATTTTTAAATACCTTTGCTGGTCCTCCACCTGAGCTTGTGAACAAGACACTAAGGAGTGACAGCACAACCACATCACTGTGCTCAAACAGTAACAAAGTCCTATAAAAAAGTGAAATAAATACTCCATTTACAATGAGTTTACCTCACAACCTTGATACACACTATTTCAGCTAAAATTAATGACACAACAAAGATTCATCCTGTGATTACAACAGCAGGTTTAAGCAATTCAAAAGAATAAACACAGATCGATTTGCCTTCACCAGCAATTCATCTAGCTGCAGACAACTATACATATTACAAAACAAGAACTTCCTAAATCAAGGAACAGATTAAAATTATTCATTTACAGATAACTTTAAATTGCATTTTCTTCTAGCAACACAACAAGATACTAACTTACTCAAGATGGAGTTATTATTCCTACTACAATACCTCCTCTAAACCAGTTTCTGCTCCCAGAGGAAAAAATATATGCTATTCTGTTGCATGGCATCCTGTTTATTGAGGTGCTGATGACCTAGTAGCTTATGCCACCTCAAAACCTCTTAATTGCTCAAAATAAAAAATTTTAGCTCACACACTACCTCCTTCAGGTACAGCAAAGGCTGACTAACAAGCTGTAATGACAGCTTTCCTGAGCAGAATGTGAAAGTAATTACTGCTGTCAAGTTTACCAAGTGCTTTTGCAATCCTATGCATAGCAATACAACATGCTAGGACCCATGTAACTGGTTCTGTTTGGGACGGCTTGCCAGCATCCAGAAAGATATGAGAGTAATAACTGCGTTAATGTAATTAATCACAGTATAATTACTCTCAGGTATGCCTTCTCCTGTGTAGATGATAAAACTTCACTTTCATAAAATGTATAATTTAAAGCTTTACTTTCCTCTCTCTAGTGAAACATGCTTTCCAATATATTAACCTTCATTTTCGGAAGTCTAGTTACTCTTTTATAATTACTCACTCAGTAGTGCTAACACACAGCACAAATGGTTTTACCAGTACATGCACTAATGTTACCCAATTTCAACACAGAGCACACAGCCAACCAGATAAAGAAGTACCATGCAACAAGTGCAGGAATTGATTCTAGTCGTCTGTCAAAGGAATACCAGCTGCTAGCACTAGCTGTCAAGCCATGGACTCCAAACAGGCAAATAAACAACTGGCACTACATTAATGAGAGCAGGGAAGCGGTGAAAAGTGCACTCAGTGATCTCGATGTATCACTCACATCAAGTGTTTAAGCACTATCAAGAATTTCACTGGCATCTCATAAAAGAAGTAGTGAAGAAAATTACCAGTTCTACAGAAATTATATGTACTTTTTCCCACGCACGGAGGAGTGCACAGGAAAATTCATAAGGACTCAATAAATTTTCAAAATATACATTAAGTGGCTAGCAGCATGGTCTGACAGATAGAAAATAAAAAACAAAGGAGCAAGACAGGGAAGGATCACAAAAGAAAAACAGTATTTACAGTAGGTAGGTATTTACCTCAGCGGTCCACAAAGAGTGAGGCCAAAAAACCACAAGAGCGAAATGATACATCCAACAACAGCATGCTTAAAAATTTTGATCCACTACAAAAGAAAGGCATTTCTTTATCATTTTCTCAAAAATTTCAAAGGAAACAGTCTATTATTAGCATTGTTTTAGCACAATAACTGTAGAAATTGAGGGGAAAACACGCACTTTGCAAGTTCTATAATTATAATTTAAAGTATGACTATCTTCTTAGCTACTTTGCCAGGCAACTAAGATTTATTTGGACATACTGTGATCCAGAATTTTTTTCCTACCACAGTACTAGATTCTGTAACATTGTCTGCGTTCTCTTCAACAAAAAGCCTGAAAAATGGTTGAAAAAAATATCAAGTCCATTTACCTATTTTTTAATCTATTGTATATATTGGATAAGCATAAAAAGAACTAGATAAAATGTACAAAATTGAGACTAAGACCTTATGCTTACAAATATTTATGTGTGTGTTAAATTCTTTCTTCAGGAAGGAGGCTATAATTCAGATATTCAATACATTATTAACTTTAAATGCAAGTTTTAGAAGAAAATAAATTAATTTTGGAAATATGTTAAACAAGGCAAAGTACCTACAAGAAATATAACATCTTCAAAATCCAGAATTTAAAATTTTTCAGCAACAGTAAAACCATACATGGACAGATTTTTCTGAATTCAAATCAAAGATGCCATTTATTCCTGTTCACATTTCTAAAATTCGGCAATACATGTCTAGTCATGAAAGCAACTGACACAAGGAACACTTTGAGGGTTTCCTTCAGATTCTGTCTACTTACCACATGCACTGGATCAAGTTTTTGCACACATAATTACAAAAATCCAAGATCAATATGAAGCAGGTGAAGAAAATTTATTTCTTACAAACCAGCAGGTTCCAACCGGCCCCTACTCTTAACTCCTTGGGATACTGGGAACTCACAAAGGTCTGACGAGCAGTTAGATCAAGCCCTCATCACATGCAGAAAAGACTCTTCTGTTGTGAGGGACAAGACTGGACCATTTAGACATTCTGGCAGTCCAGAAATTGCCCATCTAACTGTCAAAGCCAGCTAAGTAGACTAAGCTTTTTGACTCTTTTTGACTGAGCTTAAGACTCTTTTTGAAAATCCACTCCTCAAAGGAGATGCTTGCATGGCAATAAGGACCAATCTTTTCACTATACTCTCAAAAGCTGACAAAAGCTAAGAACGCTGAGTGTTTCAGCCCACAAGACACTGAGTTAGCTGTGGAGTAATCTTTGTTCCCCTTTCACTTTTGGCAAGAGCCATATTGCCAACAATATCTACAAAGATGTAAGTCACTCTTACATATGCCAACTCACCTGACGCTTGGTTACCACTTTTCCAGAAGAAAATGGTTTTTGAAACAAAACCATAAAAAAAGCAGACCTGTCAAAAGGAGGAAGTTTTGTCTATTAGTGTATTAGCAGTCAATTTTTTATTCAAACCAGGTCCAACATATCTGGCTCAGTATACAAAATGGCTTCCTCTACAATTTTTTCCATTAACAGGAAACACTGACCATATTCACCGGTTTTATTTTCCCTGCTGCATTACCAGTGTCAGATACCAGTACTACACGGATGACAAGTGAACTTCAGTTCTGGTCAACCTCAAATGCCAGTTCTTGAGAGAATGGCCAGTAAGAAGTCTACTCGTGATTTACAAAAATCAAAATAACTGATCTCAGAAGTTTTGAAGAGAAATAATACTCTGATTTTTATTAGCAAGATAGATATACCAAAAGGCGTACTCATATACAGAATGCTGAATACACAGTCCTGTAGCAATAGAAGACACAGCACACAACTTTTTAAGTGGGATCAAAAGCGCGGGCAAAAAAAAGCTATGGTTCTTGGGAACATTCAAGAGAGAAGTTCAGACATGTACATGAGTATGAAATACAAGGAAAAATGAAGTTCCAAATGTTCCAACTCTGTTATTATGTAAATGCTCTTCCACATCTCCTTGGGTAAACATGAAATGTTGTTTCTGTGTATTTGCTACCAGTTTTCATACCTCAGCCCTCCATCTGGGAAAAACAGCAGCTGAATCTCACAAGAACTACAGGAATACAAACTGTAAAAAAGAAAGCTAATCTTTACATCCTTGTTAACAGAATCTGGACATGCCTGAGTGTCCTGGTTTCAGCATGGACTGACATAGTTTTTTTCTCAGTAGCTGCTACTCCAATGCTACTGCTAACGCAGTGCTGTGTTTTGGATTCAGTGTGAGAACAATGTTGATAACAGAGTTTTGGTTGTTTCTTAGTACTGCTTACCTGAAATCAAGCACTTTTCAGTTTTACATGCTCTGGCAGCAAGCAGGTGCATGACAAGCTGGGAGGCAGGATGGCCAGGAGACCTGACCTGAACTGGCCAAAGTGATGTTCCATACCATAAACACCACATATTCAGTATATAAACAGAGGGAGCTACCCAGAAGGGGGGCTGATTGTGGTTCGGGGATGGGCTGGGTTTTCAGTCATTGAGTGGTTAGCAGTGGCACTGCACAGCACTTGTTTTTATTGGGTTTTCTCTCTCCCTTCCTTTTATTACTCTATTTGGCTTATTAACTTTTAAATAACCTATTAACTTATTAATTTCAATTACTAAACTCTTCTTATCTCAACCTACAAGTTTTGTTTGCCACCTACTTCTCCTCCCCAGCACCCTGGGATGGGGGAAAGTGAGGGCACAGTTGTGTGATACTTGATTGCCAGCTGGAGCAACAGTCACACCATGACCAAAAGCACTGTCAGAGTAGGCCCACCTTTGAAGCTGGAAAAACACTGAAGTTTCTCGAGGGCAGAGAGGCCTTATAGAGACATGTGGAAAGACTAGAGAGCTGGACAACTGCCAATGATGTGAAATCCAAAAAGTGCTGGATTCTCCATCTGTGGTGGGGTAACCCTGCTTGTATGCACAAAGCAGGGGAGGGCAGCCCCACAGAAAGAAATCTGGAGGTCTAGGTTGATGGCAAGTTGAATATGGGTCAAGAAAAAGGGTCAGCTGTGTCCTGGGGTGCATCTGTATTCAAGCACAGCATCACCAGCTGCTCGAGGGAGGTGATTGTCCCACTCTGCAATGCACTGACGTGGCCTCAGCTAAGGTTTTGTGTGCAGTTTTGGGTGCCTCCATATCAAAAGGACATCAAACTGTTAGACTGTGTCTGGGGTAGACAGCCAATATGGTGTAAGGCCTCAAGGGCGAGAGGAGCATCTGAAGTTGCTTGGTTTGCTCAGCTTAGAGAAGCTGGAGGGGTGACCTCACGGCACCTTTCTCAGTGGAGGGGCAGGTGCTGATCTCTGGTGATCAATGACAGGGCATGAAATGGAATGACACTGCATCAGGGTAAATACACACTGTGTATTATGGAAAGGTTCTTCACTAAGAGGGTGGCCAGCTCCCAGGTGGTTAACCGGCTCCCCAGGAGTGTCACAGCTCCAAGCCTGTCACAGCTCAGGGAGTATATGGACAACACTCTTGATCATATGTTTGAGTTTCAGGTAGCTGTGTGAGGAGCAGAGAGTTGGACTCAATGGACCTTATGGGTCACTTCCAACTTGAGACATTCCAAAATACTGAAGTTACAGTGAACAAAAATACGAAACGAAAACAGTTTTGAACAGAGTACTCCCTGGATTCACTATTATGCCTTCTCCTCTTCGAGTAAATTATAACAACATAATGCAGGGCTACAAGCTCGATGCTGTCAAAGAACCAAAGCAGTTGTACGGGTGGGGGACAAGGCTCTACCCCCTGCAAACTCACCCCAGCTGCACTACGAAGATAAACTGTACGAGGTGGACCACTTTCAGGAGATCATAGGATTCAAACAGCCCCACGGCTTTCAAAACCTTGGCGAAGCACAGCAGCACGATGTACCGAGTCAGCCTGCAGAAGGAGAGAGGCTGGTTCGCACCTGCCACGCCGCCGCCCGGGCCCGGCCCCGACGCCTCAGCGGAGGCCGCCGGCCCCCCCGCCCGCGGGAGGCCGCGGGGCGATGCCCACTGCCCCCCTGAAGAGGGGACGGCGACGGGCCGGCCGCCGGAGCCAGCAGGGCGGCCGCTCCCCCCCGCCGCCGTTACCGGGCGCTGGGCACATCCACAGGCCCCAGCGCGCCGCCGCCGGCCAGGGCCTGCCCGCCGTACGGCTGCTCCATGGCGGGCCGGAGGGAGGGAGCTCCTGCAGGGAAAGGCTGCGGGCGCTCAGGCGCTCAGGCGCGGCCCGCCTGCCGTGCGCCGGGAGCACCGCATCGCCCGCGGGCAGCGCGGCGGGACGGGAACAGGGGGAGCAGGACGGAAACGGGAGCAGCGGCACGGGAACCGGGAACCAGGAACGGGAAGTACGTGGGACACAGCATCCGCCCGCGCGCGTGCGCGGGAGCAGTGCGCGGGAGCGTTCATGGCAAGCAGTGGCGGCGCGGGGCCGGGGCTGTGAGGAGCGCGGCTCCCTCCCCTCGGGGCGGGCCGGGGGCGGTGATAGCGGGTGTCTTTTCTTCTTCTTCTTCTTCGTCTTCTTCCCCCCCCCCC
>VZRR01008563.1:47918-113223 GCA_013398015.1 Oreocharis arfaki
CCCCCCCCCAATGAAATCAGTTTATTTTGTGTTATTATAGCACAAACCCCTGCGCCGGTATCAGGCATCAGGAGACTGTTTCCCTGCCGATGGCTTCAAATGTCCGGTTGAAATTGGTGGGAAAATTGAGGCAGCTACGTAGCAAGATCTTTCTTCCAGCTACGTATCAAGATCTCTGGTTTTGGTTCCGAATACATTATTTTGGTACATAGTTCAGCACTGAGGCAGGAAAAAGAAATCAAGAACGTGCTGGTGTATTGAATTAACTCACCAATGGTCAGCCGCATATTGAATTTCTTTGAAACAGGTTTTGTAGACTTTAACGAGGAAGAGATGGGGAGATAGGAGCACAGAGGAGTATGACTGCTGGCAAATGAAATTTTCAGAATTTCAGTGGTCAAAAATCAAAGATTTAAAAAATTTATTTAGAGATTTTCAAATTATTCCCAGTTCAGGTGAAGACCTCAGCATGGCAAGCATAAGCATATTATGTGAGATGCTGTCTCTGCCTTGTGAAGACCCATTCAAAGTTTTATCCACAGGTCTTGTCTCCTGTCAAAAAACCCTCAGTTAACAACTTGGATTCCCCGAAGACCATGGATCAACCACAAGATGTCGATAATGTTTGAAAGCAAGGGAAGGGTGAAAAAAAGTTCAGTTCCGTGCCGTGTGCGCTGTGCCCGGGAGATGGAGGTGTTGGCAAACAACACGAGGGAGAGGACCGCAAACGAGAGGCGGGAGGGGTAGTGGGGGGGTGCACGGCCCGGGAGCCGCGGAGAGAGACCAAGTGATTTGGAAGAAGGCAGAGGGTGAGAATCAGCGCGCTGGATCAGAAACATGCGGCGAAGGGAAGAGAAAAAGGCTAGTAAGGCACTGGGGAGAACTTTCTGGGACCAAAAGGGGGAAACACAAAAAGCAGAAGTGTGAGTTAAATGACAGCATTGCAAAGACCAGGAGATACAGACATGCATCCTCAACGCTTTTTGAGGGTGGGTATATGTGGCATGCTAGGGCAGGCTGCTGTTCATCAGTGGTTCTCCTGCGACTTCTGTGGTGACTGCTCACACAGGCCCTGTGGTGTTACAGTCGCTGGCCTGCCAGTTCACTTAGCTGGTCCCCACTGAGTGCCTCCTCGACACATGTCTCAAGCACCTGTGCCGGGTGGCATCCTCTTGGCTGCTGGGCATCCCAGGCTGGAGTGGTGGCAAGACACCCCTGCCTAGGCTCTGTACCCCAACAGGACTCCTGGCTCAAAGGAACCTCCTGGGAGGACATGTCAGTGGTCCTGTCTCACCTGTGCATACATAAATACACCTAGGGCATGAACTTAGACGCGTGTGTGTAATCTTGACATACTGGAAATCCACTCCTGGCTTGTGCAGTTGTATTTGGTTTGGCCAAGAGATGTCTTGGTGTCAGCATGTGAACTCTGTTATGTGTGGAAGCATATAATAACTCTGCGAGTTTTGAAAATACACACTAGTAGGCCCTGCCAGGGTCTATCAGACGGCCATCTTCATATGTTCCAGTGGAGCACCACTGCACGCACAGATGGCTACTATCTTGCTGCAAAGAGGGTGGGCCAGGTACCTAAAAACAAAAATTGCAGAATCCAAAACTGCATGGTGAAACTGGTTAGGGTTGTTCAAGGGAATGGTGAAAATAAATAACTACTAATGAGAGCAAAGTTGGTGTCTGCAGGAATAGCTGCAAGGAGAGAGAAGTTAAAGTCCTGGGATGAATAGACGTAAACCCAGAGACTTCATGATTGAAAAAGAAGCCTTATGCAGAGTATGGGGGTCTTGGATAGGATTTGAAAGGACTCTTGTTTAAACCCTGCAAAAGATGCAGGAAGGGTGAGAAAATCAAGACATAAAATAATGTAGAAAGATCTACTCTTTCATTTAGTTCTAAATGTGTATTAAGCTGTGGTTTCTGTTTGCTTGAATGTTGCATGCTCCAGAAGACTTAAATTGTGAAATTGGAGTATCTAAAAGGTTAGAAATCTGGGGGAAAGGGTAGCTGAAGTGTTAGCAGTGGTCCTAGGGCATCTGTGTTACTCCTCAATGAAAATGTGATGTGGTGAGAAGTACAACACAGGCGTAACAAAAGTCCCTGTGAAATGGTAAAGCTGGTTGTTCCTGCAGCCTGGTGAGACCAGGGGAAACTCGGAAGGAAGAAGCTCACAGAAATTTGAGAGGATAAATTTTTGCATTTTCTCCACTTAAAGAGATCTTGGGGCAAAGTTAAAGCAAGAAAAGGACTACTTTCTAAGTGATGTACTTCTTTTTGTTATTTCAGGATTTCAGTTAACTATGGTAGATTAAAGGGGAAAAAAAAAGACTCCTCTTCCTGTGAAAGCAAAATTACTCAAACTTGTGCTCAATGAAGAGCTGCAGTCATTTCAAGTCTGGATTTTTGGTCTGTCAAGAAACATCAACAACATTTTCCCTCTGCATTGAAAGAAATTATGTCTTCATTTGCCACCAAATGCAGGAGCTATTATCTGGAGCTGGCCATGGACTTAAATGTATGGGGAGGCACACTCAGGATAGTGGCTAATGTCCTGATGAGGGAGCTCTGGTAGAGCTGTGCTGCCAATGGGCATTTTTTTCAAGTTGTGCTTTTATGAAGGGTTTTGTTTAGAAAATATCTTAATAGCTTTGTGTTTATTGAGTAATGGTGACACAGATATCTGTTCCAGGAAAAGATCACTGGGATTAACTAAGTAATTGGAATGGCAGAAATTGTCTTTTCTCTGTGACTCGACATGGGAGGACAGTGACTTTGCTAAGACTTGGCTTCTGCACTTCTTCCTCTTGATTCTAATGCAAGCTGTGGTCTTTCATTTTTCAGCTAGCAGAGAGCAACTAAGCGAGTGGCCTTACTGGGAAGTGCACAGATATCCATGGTTCCCGTCATCGTGCTAAACTGACACACATCAATTTGCAGGAAATTTCAGACAGTTGGTGTCTGAGGAAGCAAGGAAAGGGGGGCAGCTGTGTCTGAAATAATGTTGTGACTTTGATTGCTGTGAATCTCCATCTCTTCTTGTGCTGCTGCTGTTTTTTATACACGTCGCTATGCAAACTAATGAAATTACAGTGATAGAGGAGAAAGTAAAAAAAATCCTCTGGTGTAGGAATTCAGAGAAAATGATGTAGCAAGAAAGCCTAACTGTGACTTATAAGTGACATTTTTTCTGTTATAAAGCTCCAATATTAACTATGTAGCAGGCATGAAAAGGTAAAAAAGTGCTCATAGAAAATCAGAAGTGCCTGAAAATCAGGGTACTTTAGAGGCTTTTGTGATTTCCTGTAATGTGATATAAACCACCTATTGTATTTTTGCTGGGCAATTTGTAGCTGAGGTCAATTTAGCAGAAAATAAAGCTTGACTAAACAGACACAGTGTTTCTGTGCTAGAGTGAGAGTCGCGTTCCTTGTCAAACCATTCACAGAGGATTGTGCCTGTTCAAATTTACATAAAGCATACTAAAATGTGTGTCAGGCTGTATTCTATCATGTTTGTCGCTTGCTGTCAGCAGGAAGAAGGAAAATGTTTAATTTTGCATCATCAGAATGCTTGTATTTAGATATAAACAGCTTTTTTTACTTGGACTCGTTAACTCAGGTCTCTGGCAGTAGTTTTCCCTCCTTTCTCTGCACTTGGTGTAGCCTGACACCATCTTCCTGATGTGGTTCAAGCTCTGACATACTTGGCACAGATGGAGCCACTGGTGGGGATCTTGCTGGTTCCAGCACTGCTGCGTTAGAGGGCAGTCAGTCTTCTCCTTCTAGCTCTGTGCTCAGGTGTGTGGCCCTGCTGAGAGCTAGCCTGCAGTCTGACCTGGATTTTCCCCATGAAAAGGAAGAGCACCCAGAGATCAGTCCTGCCTTCTGTGTTCCCACCTTCAGGGTTTGTCCCTTTGATAGTAGTGATACATGTAGAGAGCTGAGCATCTGCCAAGGTCATGTGTGTGGTTTGATGTTTAGTGAAAGGAACCCATACAGCAAGAGCCAGCAAAGTGATGTGGTTTCATAGGGAGCTCAGTTGATGACTGGACCTCAGTCGTAGGCCAGACTTAGCAACAAGGTCAATTCCTCATTAATTTAGACTTCTTTAATAAGAAATCTGAAAGAAATACTTGAAATTGTCTTAGAAAATTTTTTGCAACTTTCCAGTCAGAATTAATTAGGTGATATGGGTTGAGCAACTGAATCATTAGAAATGATTCACTGCTTTCCTTCCTAAGGATGTGAATTAGCACATGTTCTGTTTTGCTGATGGAGTGCATCCTGCTTTAGGAAACTCGTGGAGTATGGCTAGTTTGTCTGTGAGTACAGACAAATACGTGATGCTAACTTTCTGTCTAAACCCGGCAGCTTCAGTTAGCTCTTATTTTATATCGTCTTCCCAGAGCCAGACATGAGTGATTATAAACTTGTATTACTGGAAAGGTGAACTACACAAACTTCCTTTAATGGCATTTTGCCTCAAATTTCCCCTTTCCCCAGCATGACTGAAGGCATCAATTATGGGTTCACAATCATGTGAACATTAGCAATAAAGCATTGTCTTCTTGAACCTCCAGGATGATACAAATATATTAATGGTCATTTTATGCCAGCTCACCTATGTTTTCTAAAAATAGTAGGAAATTGAAGAGAGCTGGCAATGCAGGCAGGGGAGATGATGGAGATGTGATGAGTTCATGGCAATAGATAATACAAACCCTGTGACTTGCTTCACCACCCTCTTGCCTTCCCCCAGAAGAAACCAGGGGCTTAAAAAGGAAGCTCCTGGGCATGTGTTAAAAAAAAAAAAAAGCTTTTAAGCCGCTATATTTGGGCTTTGTATTTGAAGGACGGTGAGGACTGTGTCTCACTGTATCTTTGCTCTGGTGTCAGCCATGTATGACCCACAAGTAACTGCTTGGATGTCCAACTTCTGGCTGTGGAGGACTACAGATGTATGGGCTGGACATGATACGAATGGTGAGCAAACCCTGCCTGGGAAACAAGGCTGGTCCAATGCATAGCTCGCAGTACAGGAATATTCAGAAAACTATCCATGCTGACAGAGATAAATGGAAGCTGTAGAGAAGTGATAGAAAGCAGAGTTCAGACTATTCTCTGTGGATGATATTCCTCTTAATGTTTTATTTCCAGTTATTTTAAAATTAAGTCATAAATCGAAGTTAGAACTCACATCACACATTCATCTCCTCTTCTGCAGGCCCCAGGGGGACAGCTGGACTACTTTATCAAGGTGGAGAGTGGAAGGTTTCTGACCATTGTTGAGCTCTTGTGTGTAGGTATATGGTGGCAGTCCTCCTAAGGTAACAGATGTGGTTCTGTTGAAGCGGTGATCCTGTAGAAGGGTCTGGTCTTCCTCTGAAGGTCCAGCGGTGGTTATGTAGCTCTTGTCCTCTGGGAGCCCAGTAGGTAAGGGCTGCCTGTGGTGTTCCAAACCTCAGATTATATCCAGGTAGGAATGCTTGGTTCCTTCCCCTGGGCGGAGCATCTCACAATGGGATGATGTAATTTTATGAGTCCCGCAGTGAGGCTGAATGGCCCAGTAACAGAAGATATCCCTCCAGAAGGAGTTGTCAGGGATGTGTCATGGAAGAGATAAAGAATACTGACCCACCTGGTTTTAACAGATGGTGGTAGAATACATGCTTTTAGTTACATCTTACATTGTAACCTAAGACAGTATGTGTACTACTTGAACAGGCAGGTGTTTTCTTTTATGTTGTCCTGGGACATATCATGCCGTGGTACTGCCTGCTACAGTGCCGAGCACCCACCCGGTCCGGGGAGAGGCTGGCTGCATTGCTCAGAGGCGCAGGAAGGCTGGCAAAGTTCCAGCAGGGGTTCGCCCAGCCCACCGATGGTACAGGCGCGCTGAGGGAGGAGAGACGAGGCGGAGGGGCTTCTCCAGATGGTGCGGGGTTTATTATGGCACCGGGGTCGTGCCAGGAGAAGCGAGACAATGTGTTTCACACTCACAGTTATACCCCTGTGAGTGGGCGGGGGAAGATACAGAACACTCAATGGTGCAGGAACGCGGGGTTTGAATTTGGCAGGCTGGGGGTACAGAGCCAATGGGAGGGATCATGGGAGGGGAGAAACACGTGGGGGGAGGGGAAGTGGCGTGCCCTGTTTGTGAGGAGCACACGGCAACAATATCATGCTTTTTTCCCACACTGTTACTAGTTAACATCCATACTGGTATTCCTCAGATGTTGTTTTGACAAGCTATATAATAGCACCTGGTCCCTGGAGAACCAGGACTTAGGCTGAGGATGCATTTTTGCTCGTATTGGAACACAGGTTTTTATATTTTATTTTAAATTAAAAATCTCCTTTTGACAGCAGGTAATGTGAGGAGAGGAGGGAAGAAAAATTAAAAAGGCACTGTGAAATATTTTTTTTGCCAAAACAATAGCTCGTAATGATAAGTAGGTTATCTGGAATGACATTCTAACCACTGAATCATCAATTAACCCTGAATGAATCTTTACCTATTATTGAGACATTTAAGATGGTCTTACTGTGTGTGGGTTCTCTTTTGTCTGGTAGTTGGGTCAAATTCACAGTGAAGACTTTCCCCAGTGAGATGCCAGTCTAGATCTCTCTCCTCCATCTGAGTGCATATTTTCACAAAACTCTGAGAACTGAATGTCTCTAGGACCCCTTGCTCCATCAGTAGCAAAGGCTGGCCAACAAGTAAAACCATCTTAGGAGGAGATGAAAGCAAAGCCAATGAAATTACCTGTAGACAATACTTGGCAGAGCAGTCTGGTAGGAAAGCACACACAGAATCATAGATTGGTTTGGAGTGAGAAATGACCTTAAAGGTCACCTAGTTCCAACCCATGGGCTGGGACACCTTCCACTAGACCAGGTCGCCCCATCCAGCCTGACTGTTAACACTTCCAGGGATCCAGCAACAGTGAACCTAGCTAGGAAATTAAGCTGTGAAATGATATGGCTGGCCTGTGGCATGTGTGGCCAGGCTGTCTTGAGGTATTGGTTTGGCTCTAGCCCCAAGGGAACTCATCAACATGCCTGCTCACAGCTAATTCACTCTGTGAGCAGGCATGTGTTGGTATGATGGAGGGTAGCTGGCTGACTTAAGGAAGGGAGGTGTGTGGAGTTGCTGGGGACTAAGTGAGGTGTCTTCTCATAGTGTTGAGGAAGGAAGGGAGCCTGAGGGGTAAGTTCTTGTTGGAGAAACAATGAAAATGGAAATGAACAGAGGAAATGCTGCAAGGGGGATCTTGAGGAAATCAGCAGTTGAATTAAAATGAAGGTGCTCTGATGAGCTACTTCTTGCCTCTTTTTCTTTCGTAATCTGATACTGCCTACAGCTCTGAACGCATGTGTTTGTACTCCTCAGCTTGCTTCATCTGCTTCCACTTGCTGTTTGGCAAGGCTGAGTGTTTTCATGACTGGGCTACAGAGTAGTAGGCTCTTTGGCACAGTTGGTGGCTGGAATCAAGGATTGCTTTGCATTCTGGCTTGGCAAGCCATGCTTCCTTTCACTGCAAATCTTTTTGGCTTTTGCCACTCAGGCTTGTTTTTACCTGGCTGAGTACACCTTCCTCCACCCAGCTAATGGTGCAGCATTACCCTTCCATCAGCAAAAATTAGCCCTTGCAAGAAGCACTGCTCAGCACTGCTTCTGTCCCAAATGGACCAAGCGGAACCTGTGGGGCAGAGGTTAAAAACACATCATTTTTTCCTGGCGAGTGACAATTCTTCTCTAACAGAGCTTCCTTGTCTTTTGGGGGAGTCTAAAGTCCTGCAGCTATATTTCACACAACCCTCTGTGGTACTCTCTGTGGTACTCTCTTTGTTTCAGACAGTAAAAACTATCAAGAAAAGGGTATGGTCAGCAAGACAATTCTCCAGATAATTGTGGAAACATGTTTAATCTTATGTTGCTGTGAGCCCATTGTCTGTATTTTGATGCCAGTAGCGAGAACATTTATTATAACTGCTCTGAATTATCTCAGCATGCCATGATGTCAGGCAGAGCGAGAGTGTCCCTTTGAAGTGACCTTTCTTTCAGTAGGTGGATTTAGCAGAGAGAAGGAGATAGGATTTTAGTAAAGATTGTTGAAACAACCTGCAATCAGTGAGCTCACTTGGAGTGATGCTCCTCCTTGAACAGTTGCTTTGTGTGCTCAGAGAGCAGCAGATGATGGGTGGCCCTGTAAGATCATGGATGATGAAGAGCAGGATCTGACACTGGAATCTGCAAGTGTGGGTCCTCTGAAACCAGTTGAGTGGCCTGTTGCGTCAAATCTGGATTTGGTAGTGAGTACAAAGACATATGGGATGTGGAAGAAGGAGATTACCAGAATTCAGGAAAAAGCACTGGGCTTAATAGTTAGTCCGTACTGGAGATGATCAAGCTGCTCTCTGTCTTTTGATAAACAGTAACTGGGGCTATGAGCTAGGGGAGATGACATGTCTCAATCTTTCTAGCGCAGCGTATTAAGAAGGCTCATCTTCTCACACCTGAATCAGCTGGAAGGCCTTGAAATGTGCCATGGCATGGAGAACTTGAGTATAGAGCTATAAAAAACACAGCCGTGGGCAGGCTGGAGGGATGGTGCCAGCTCTAGCTCTGCCTGTGCTCAGAGCTGGTTGGGCACCCAGCAGCTCAGCATGAGCATGCTGTGGTCAGAGGCTCAGCCAGAGCAAGTGCATGCTGCATGGATATAGAAGGGTCTTTGCTCAGCGCAGCATCAGGCTGCTGAGACCACACTCTTCCCAAGGTGGCATGGCGAAGGAAGGTAAAGCAGGCCTGTTTCCTCGTTTTGATCTACCCTGTAGACGTATGTGGGACAGTGCTGGTACAAAACTGGCTCCAGCCTGGCCAGCTGCTTCAGATTCCCCCTGTGAAGGTGGGGACATCAGAGGAGTGATGGAATCTCACCACGGAGATATGTTGGCCCTGTAGGTTCTGAAGATGCAACTGCTGGGGAAACCTGAAGCTGCAGAGGGGATTGAGTGGCAAGGGTGGCAGAGCAGCACAAACATCTGAGCTGCCAGGAGAGGGAGATTTCAGCTCTGCTGGCAGCCACATTGCACAAGAGGATCTGAGGAAAAGCCTGGGAATGTAACTCATATGTGTTGTAACTTCATATCCTCTGCAGCACCAAGACAGCAACATTCCTCCCCCTGTACGGGGGGAACACTGCTGAAGTCAGGAACTTCGGCAGTGTTACTAATAATAGCCAAGACCAATCCTTTTTGCCCCTTTTCCACGTAAAAATTGGCCTGTTACAGCCTTACAGAGGTGCCTGTATGCTTGCACCTCTCATCAGGATCTCTGGACTAATTTCAGCTGGAGATGTAGAAGCACTTATTTAAAATAATTTTATTGGAAATGACAGGCAGCATAGAGAGAAGAGATGCCATGGAGGGCACCTTTGAGATCCTGTGCCTCCCTGCTTCCACCCTTTATTGAACTTCATAGAAAACATACATATGAAAGGTATATTTTTGATATTTCTTATAAAAGAAATCTTCACCTGGAGCTTGGAAAACCCCAGCCTGAGAGGCAAAGCATCAGGAAACCAGACTCCACTAGCTCAGTGGCTTCCAGTGCTACTTCTCCTTCCCGCCCTTGCTCTCTTTGGTGGATGTGTGGACCCGAGAGCAAGTTTGGCGCAGTTCACGGCCATCCTGACGTTGAAGGAGCTGTAGGCAGACAAGCTCACCTCATCTGCGGTGCTGCCATGGCAGAGACATGCTGTGGGCAGGACTTGGAGGCACTGGCCGGGAGGGAGAGGAAGACTAGGAGTGAACCTGAGGGATGGAGCAGGTTTTGTTTCTGAAGGCATGGAAGAGCCAACCGCATCCTACATTCTTTAGGGGTGCACCTATTAAGTGTAGCTCACTGAAGGGCATAGTTCCATCTGCCTGCATGTTTTGACAATGTTAGTTGTTATCAGGTTTTATTGGTGCTCTTTGGGGCTTCATTAGTTCCAGAGACCAAGCCCTCAGGGCATATGACAAGGGATATGAACTAGAAAGACAAGCAGCCTTGTACTGCAAGAAGTCACGTTTCTTTACTGTAAACATGTGGAAAATCTTTGCTAAAAACACAGTATAGAAAAACAAACTTTGATGGAAACTAGATCAAGGAATGAATGAGCCAATGCAGTTCATATGGAAATAAAAAATGCTCAACCAAAGAAATATGGGAGCTTTCTTTGTTGTCATGCAGTGATTTGAAACATTTTAATTGTGAATACAATTACAGTTTCTGTTTCTCCTGAGGTTTGCAAAATTCTAGCTAGTCTTTTCCTCTCCTTTTTTTCATCTCCTTATGCTTCTGGGTTTTAGACATTACCACAGAAGAAGCCTTATGTATTATGAGAAAGATTAGTGTTACTGTATTTCTGGCCAGGCTGAAATGAGGCATTTTCAGAATCTTTCCTGGAAGAAAAGGCATGGGGTGATGTCATTTTTCTAAATCAGGTAGTTTTGGACACTTGAAAACTGTGCCTCAGGTACTGGATGCTCTGCAAATAAAATCTCAGGACTCTGCATGCTGGAATATTGTATTACCTGCTTTGCTGAACCATACATTGCACACGCAACTATTTAACAGGGACTAAATTCCGATTTACACGACAGAGTCTTTGCCACCTTGGCAGTGCAGTGCAATACTTGACACTGACGTACGTATGGATGCGGAGCTACACGCAAATGCGTGCGTTTATCCCTAAAATATGTACACAATACATCTATAGCTAGATATATATTTTACAAAGGAAATCAGACAGCAAGTATAAAATTTTTTTGCTACCCATGGTCATTGTGGTGTTCTCCTCTTGACACCAATGAGAGAATGGTAAAGCGAAGAATCAAGGATCAGTCCCTTTTTGTGGTATATATGCTGTTGATACTAATATCCTACTCTAAATGCTGGTCATAAGGAAATCAGTGCCAGTTCTGTCATTGATTCCAGAGCGATGAGGACTTGGCCCAGAAGATCAATTTACACCACCTTCTTAATGGTTTTGTCTATTAAATTTAAATTGCTGTAGACTATAACATAAACATGGGGGGTAAAAAAATGTAATAAAAAGGTTTAATTTATTTCTGGGCCCATCAAACATTTATGCTGATACAATTTGATGTTCTTAGTTTTCATTTTAAAATAAACAAAAATACTGTGGTGGGTGATCTCCTAATTTCCTGTTAATAGCATTTAAATTGAAAAGCGTTTTTCAGTGGGAGAGCTGCCCATTTAAATTATAGATAGCAATTTTGTTCCATCTTTAAGCTCTTCTCTTCTGGCTGGAGATCCTTGAGTCATAAGGAAATTACAGTTTCTTTAACAATACATAATAACAACAGAATTCACTTTTCCACATACATCTGTAAATATGTTAGGAATGTATTTTGTTATAGTGAAGAAGGGCAAAATCAACAGGTTACAAGAGAGGATCCTAATCACCTGCAGCCTCTCCCCAGCCTTGAAACCCATGTTTCTCTCTTCCCTGCGGTAGTGATTCACCTGTGTCAGTCCACAACCAGACAAGCAGAGGACTACTCAAAATGAGAGCCTCAGCTGAGCCATGACCCTTGGTGAAGGGAGGACAGGATCGTACCCATGATCCTGACCACATATCAGACCTGCATGTTCTGCAGTCCAAGCGCCAACTAATTTAGAGCAGAGGGAAGAGAAAACTTGGGGACCAGGAGATGACACCTCTCCAATGTACTGATGCTCCAATGTAACCTGAACTGTGCAGCTGGATTGCTGGGCAGGACAACTGTGTGAGCTGATAGGGCAGTGGGACCTATACGTATTTGAAATCTTTAGTTTAGCTGTATACACTTTGTCTTTCCCTCCTTGGAATTGTAGATATAGATACATGGATATGTATGTACATGTATCTGTTCCAGGTCCATACACGTATATGTATGTACATGTGCTCAGTAAGAGGTAGGAATTTCTTGCTGATGATGAAGCTGTGGAGATATCTGGTGGTCAGAGGGTTGGGAAAGGCAGGTAGTGGGCACAGGTGTAGGGCCCCTGCAGGGTTATGCCAAGCCACAGACCCTGCAGGGTTATGCCAAGCCACTAGGATAAAATCCTAGTGTGAGGTCCTGGTCCTCTTGAAGTGAATGGAGGCTCTAAAGCCAGTACTTCACATGGTATGAGCAAGATATTAAATTGGAACTGATTAGAAAGGAGAAACCCTGTTAAACAGTGACCATGAAAAGAAAAACAGGAAGAGTATATGACATCTTAATGGGGCTTTAGTTTAGCAACACATTTTGTTCTCTTACGGAGTGATGCAGTGTAAAAGTGATTCCTCGATTCCAGATTTATCTGCTTTATTGGTTTTGTGTCACTGCCATAATTTTATTGATTTTTTCTTTTAGCAGTGATACCATAAGAGGCCTCTCAAGCTAAAACATATAGTGAGTAAAATCTTCTACATTCATTTCATTTTGCAAGTCAGCCTTTTGTGTTTAAATTTGGTGTTCCGAGGTGCACTTTGAGGCTTATTGTAGCTCTATAGATGGCCATTATGTGGGAATAGGAAAGGGAGACTTCTGTCCTTGAGGCTCATTTCTGATGTCTCTGATTTGAGATTATTACCACAGTGGGTTGCATCCTTCATGTTGGATATGAAGTAAATGACCTCAACTGTTTGGAAGCCATTAATCAACAAATCATCAACAAGATAAAAGTGTCTCTTTTTGTGTCTTTGAATGTGAGGGACAGTGCCTGTTTGTTTCTGAGATAGTATAATCAGAAGAAAATTGCTGCTGATTTCCTTAGGAGTTAGTGTGGTTTTGTTTTCCTGGTATCAAGCTTTCCTGGTGAGCATGTAAAGTCCTGTGGGCTGATATCAAGAGATGTTTTGCTGGCTGCTCACTCGCTGCAAGGAAGTTCAAAGACTGGAATGTCTTGATTTTATGGATGTGAGCAAGTTGTTTAGGAGATTTTGCCTGCGGCCTTGAACAGAAGCAAGTGCACAAGTGGTATCGCTTGGAACTCTGACTTTTAAGCATGAAGAAACACAAAATTCCCAACTTAGTGTGTACTTCTGCAAAAGCATTTGAACATTATCATATCTCCCATTCTGAAGAGGTGTGGAGAGCTAAGGAATTATGTTTTATTGTGGGAGATCGGACCTGAGGGAATGGCATGAAGCTGTTTCAGGATAGGTTTAGGTTTGATATTTTAGGAAATGGTTTTTTGCCCAGAAAGTGGTTGGATGCTGAAGCAGACTGAAACAGACTGAAACAGACTGAAACAGACTGAAACAGACTTCCCAGGGAAGTGGTCATGACATGTGGCCTGCCAGAGCTCAGGAAGCATTTGGAAAACACTGTGAGGAATGTGGTTTGATTCTTGGAGGCGTCCTGGGCAGGGCCTGGAGTTGAAGACCTTTGTGGGTCCCTTCCTAGTCAGGATATTCTATGATTCTGTGATCCTAAAATATGATTTACAGTCCACTGGTTTTTGGTGTTGCTGGTCCAAAGCAGTGACGGCTGCAGAGGTTCCCTTCATCAGGCCTTTCAAGCTCTGTTCAATTTTCCTGGTGTGTGTATTTGTATTTTGCCTTTAACAGAGTTAGATCTTAAAGCAGACTTTTGTAATGGACTTTTGCAATGTGTCTGCTGCTTATGAAAATGGTTTAGTTAGCACAGCGGTTCTGTCTGATAGAAGAGGGATGTAGTATAAGGAAAACTTGATTTAACAGTCCTGAAATTTGGTGCCCAAGCCTGTAAAATGACTCAGTGACATGCACTCACCCCTGATGAATTTTTAAAAACCTTAAAAGTTAAACTCAGGCAGTGCAGCTTTGTGCAGCTCTTTCTTGCATTTCCAATATTTATTCCATAAATACCTAATCATCCATGCCAAACTTCAAAGAAGTCTCATCCAGTCCTCCTGAAATCTCTGGATTTCATTCAGTATTGTTCAGTGTAGAAGTGGGCCTCAAACCTTGGCTTGCCTGTGTTCACAGCACAACTTTTGGAGGAGCCAGATTCACTGGGTAACCAATAGTATGGAGGGTTACCTGTACTCTACAACAGAGGGAATGTGGAGAATTTGTCCTTTGTTCTCAGCAGGAATATACCAAGAAACACGAGAAAATCAAAATGGTGGAAGATTGTAATCAATTTTGCTTTCCAAGTGACTTCATCTCACTTTCTTTATGGAGTTAAATGATTTGCAGTGAATGATACGTATAAACCACTTTATCTGCTATTGAGTGATGCATTGCAAACGAGTTAGCGAGTTTTAGGGGAGGAACTGCTGAACATGTGTGCACGCACTGTGTAACAGGACAAGCATGGTTTCTAAGGATTTAGAGAGAATCCAGTGGTTATGCATTCTCTATGCCTGGTAAAGCTGAGTCTCAAATAATAATATAAGGATAAAACACCACATCCATCCACTTCTGTGTGGGAGACTTCTGAAAAAAGGAACACTGCAGTGGTAGAGTAAGCACGCGAGTAAGTATAGTGGTTTGCATTATTCGTGTTAAAACCATGACATACAGTACTCCTACCCACCCATGATGTTTTGTGATAAAGAGGGAGAGGGACAACTAAGATTTCTGGCAGTAGTTTTAGAAATCAGCTGGTAATCCAGATAAGATGCAGTTTTGCTAATGCATTCTGTGGCTGATGAAATTCTGCTGTAAATTACTGAATTGCATGTATCTGTGAGTGCATGCATTAAAACCATAAATAGTGTTATTGGGTTGTCCTACAGAACGATAAATGTGCTTTCTTCACTGACTGACATAGGAACTCAAGATCAGCAGAAGGCAACAAGGTTAAATCTTGGTCTTCCAAACACTTCTGCACGAGCTCAGCTTTAAGGCTGTGTCTACATCTGTTGCTGTTAATAGCACCCGTCAAGTGCTTAGAGGTGAACTGATTTTAAAAGCTTCCAGGTGTGTAGGCTAATAGCATCCCAGTATTGGACCATAAAAGAAGAAAAAGAAGTGTATCCCAAAATGTACCATATTAATTCAATAAATATATTGAAGTTTTAATTATTTGTATTTCAGAGTATATTAGTAACTGTTCTGTAACATATTGATCATAGTAATGAAGTCTGAGTAATTCAAGATCTAATTACATCATCTTGCTATTCTAAGCACTCTCATTGTGCTTAGAAGAGAAAGCACCAATATAAGTTCAAACAACGAAATGTGATTCCGCAAAAATGCCAGTTGCACTAGATTTCTAAAACTTCCAGGAATATTGAGTAGTAAGTATCTCTGCTTGTCTTAATGGGTGGGATTATCTAGGTTAAATGGATAACTTGGAGTCTTGGTTTATTCACAGTATTTGTGGTAAGAAAAGCAGACTGTTCCGCAATTTGTATTAGTTGTATTCAGAACCCACACAAACCTCCCAAATCTGCTCCCTATCACTTTTTCATGGAAGAGGCTTTGCCGCCCTGTGTTGGCCAGGTTGGAGCAGCATAAACTAGACCTGGCATACACATGGTATTGTGTCGCTGAACGTCACAGCTGTGAAGGCTAGTGCTAGCACTAGCTGTGTTTTGGCAGGCACACTGATGGGGGGTCCAAGGGTTTGTCTTGACTGGCCTGGGTGATGAGCATCATGAAGAAAGGATTTCTGTCACAGCAAGACAAGGCCAGATCCCCGAGAAGGCGTCTGTCTTCCTACCAAAGTACTAGGGTGGTGAAAAAGGCTCTCCTGGTGGGCAGCTGTGTCTGCGATGGCTTCCCTTGCTTGTCTTGTGTTGCTTACTATGTGGCGCTCTCCTTTACCTCCTCCCTAGTGCTGTCATGAAGAGATGACTAACATGTACCCTTTACAAATGGATCAATAGACCAAAAAGGTTGATCATTAGGAAGCTAAGACCTCCCTAGCACATTGCCAATTGTTTTATGATATTTCTGATTAATGATTCTATTTTAGTCATTTCAGTGCTCAGCAGTCTTCATTTGTTAGTGTTGATGGTGGAAGTCCTTGCCTTGCCCGAATCTGAGTTATTTTGACCAACAAACGTGAATTAAAATCAATAGAAATGTCATTAGCATCCCAGTACCGTGAAAGATAATACATACATTTCTCATGAATTCAGTTTATTAAAATTTGCTAAAGTGTGAAATATGTATGACAAGTAATGATGTTTTAATCTTTCACCGAGGTAACAATTGAAAGCTGATTGATTCCATTCAGTAATTATGAAATCAAAATGATGGAAGATTGTAATCAAGAAGGATTCTGTCTCATACTTTGTCATGCCTCCATGCAATATAAAATTCGTATTTGTAACATCTCTTTTATCTGAAAAGAAATCAAACTCCTATTTGCCCAGTTTAAATCTCATGGCTAGTTAGACAACAAACTTTTTTTTTTAAACTCTGATGAGAAGAGACGAGCAGCCTGCATCCACCAAAGCTGCCAGCTTTTCCAGGAGAGTGCTGTGGCAGACAGTATCAAAGGCTTTACTGAAGTCCAGGTAGATAATATCTATGGCCCTTCCCCTCATCTACCAGGCAGGTCATTTGATCATAAATGGAGATCAAGCTGGTCAGGCAGGACCTTCCTTTCACAAACCCCTGCTGGCTGGGCCTGATCCCTTGGTTGTCCTGTATGTGCTATATGATCACACTCAAGAGGATTTTTATTCCGTAACCTCCCCCAATACCAAGGTCAAGCTGATGGGCTGTAGTTCCCCAGATCCTCCTTCTGATCCTTCTTGTGGAAGGATCAGAAGCTTCCAACCACCTGGAACCTCCCTGGTTTATCAGGACTGATGACAAATGACAGAGAGTGGCTTGGTAAGCTCTTCTGCCACCTCCTTCAGTTCCCTTAGATGTATCTCATCTGGTGCCATACACACTCATGATGGTCTAAATAGCTCAGGAGGTCACTAACTACTTATTCCTGGATTTCAGGGGGTCTTTTCTGCTCCTTGTCTCTGTCTACCAGCTCACAGGACTGGTTGCCCTGAGGATATCCAGTCTTTCCATAAAAGATTGAGGCAAAGAAGGCATCAAGTATCTCAGCCTTTTCCTCATCCTTTAGGAAAATGTTCCCCCCATGTCTAATAAAGGATGGAGATCTTCCTTGGACATTATTTTGTTTGAAGTATTTATAAAAACACTTCATTATGTTTCAAAGCAGTGACTGGATTCAGTTCTAGCTGAGCTTTCACCTTTCTAAATTTCTATCTACATGACCTAACAACATCATTGTACTCTTCTGGAGTTGCCTTCACCTCCCTCCAAAGGTAAAAAGTTCTCTTTATTTCCCTGAATTTGTGCAAAAGCTCCCTGTTCAGCTAGGCCAGTCTTCTTCCCAACTAGCTTGTCTTTTGGCACATAGGAATGGCCTGCTCCTCCACCTTTAAGATTTTCTGCTTAAGGTATGTCCAGCCTTCCTGGACCCATTTGTTATTAAGGACTCTTTTCAGGGAACTCTCTGAACCAGTGTTTGAACAGGTCAAAATCCAAGGTAGAGGATTTGTTACCCTCTTCCTTCCTTCAACCCAATTATTTAATGATCGTTGAAATGATCCACATCTCCCACCAGCCCTTCTTTGTTTGCAAACAGCGGGTCTGTCAGGGCACTGACCCTGATAGGCTCACTTATGAAGTCACAAAGTCGTCTTCCACACACTCCAGGAACCTCCTAGATGTAGTGCCCCCTCTCCACTGTGTTGAGTTTCCAGCAGACATCTAGCAAGGTAAAGTCTTCCTCAAGAACAAGGGCTAGCACCTGTGAAACCTCAGTCAGCCACTCACAGAATACTTCATCCGCCTCTTCATTCTGGTTATGTAGTCTGCAACAGACTCCCACCAGTATACCTGCCTTGTTAGCCTGCCCCTGATCCTTACCCACAGCCACTCAACCTTGTCATCACCATCCTTGGGCTCTCTGCAGTGAAACACTCCCTAATGTACAACGCCTCTGCTTCGCCACCCGTCCCTTCTGAAGAGCCATTATAGACACGGTTGCAGCACTCCAGTCGTGTGAGTCGTCCCACCCTGGTTACGTGATGGTGGCTCTGTCACAGCTTTCCTGCTGCTGCTGGCTCCCTCCTGTTTGTTACTTTGTTGCCCATACTGTGTGCACTGGTGTGGATGACCCTCAGCTGGGCTGCTGATTTCACCCCCAACGCTGGCATGCCCACTCTAGGCTCACCTCTACTGAGCCTGGTTTTATCATATTTCCCCTTCAAATCTGGTTTAAAACCCTCTCAATCAGCCCTGCCAACTCATGGGCTAGAATCCTTTTCTTCTTTTAGACAGGCAGCCCCTATCTCTTTCCACCAGGCCTGGTGCCATATAAAACACCCCATGAGCAAAAAAGCCAAAGTTCCACTGGTGGCACCAGTCTTTAAGCCACATGTTGATCAGGTGGCTGTTTCTTTTGGCATTCTTCCCTGCTACCAAAGGAATTGAGGAAAACAACACCTATTCTCCTGTCCTTACAACCAGCCATCCCAGTGCCCTGAAGTCCTTTTTGATTCTCTCCTCAGTGTCACTACTGCCAACTGGGCGACAACAGTGAATAATAATCAGAGTGCTGACTCAGTTCAGGAAGTCTTCTAGTAATATCTCTCACCCAAGCCCCAGGGAGGCAGCAGATTTCCCTGTGGAATGGGTCCTGTTGGCACACAGGAGCCTCAGTTTCCCTCAGAAGGAAGTCACCTGGAAAACACTGGGGATTTGCCTTTTATATGTCCAGGGGGGAGACACCATTAAAAATGTCAAGGAAAAAAAAATGCAAAACAAGATTTTTGGTTTTCTAGTGACACAGCAAATGGAAAATCTCATCCTGTGCTGTTAGGAAGAAAATTTTAAATTATTTTCAACTGCAGCTTCTCACTGCGACGTTTTGCTTGATGCATGTTAATGGCTGACTGCTGAAAAAGAGGACTTCTCTGTTTCAGTTGTCTAATGGGCTTTTTGGCAACCTGCTTGTTAAAAGGATTTTTTCTTTAACAGTGTTGCTGTAGGAATGCATCTTCTAAATAGCCTGCTACATTATTTTGACATGACCTTCATATCTTTTGAACTTACAGTTTCTGGAATTCTTTTTCTCCCAATAAGAAGCTATGTTGCTGGGTGTGCTTTTTCTAATAAACCTTGATGGATGATCAGGAAAAAGGAAAGCTGATATGTCCAGTGGCTTGATAATTTCAGGGTCAAAACATTTTATGTGTTGATCTTCTTTCACTTGCTGATGCATCTGTTTGACCAAGCAGCTGGTGCATAAGATCTAGCCAGCAGCACACAGAACACATTAGGAGAACAAAGAGAATGTGAGATTAAACCAAAGAGAGGCAAGAACAGCATTTCCTCACTGTTCTGCATGGAGGCAGAAGCTGCTCCGAGAGGATGCAAACTCAATTTTCTTATTGGACTTGTGGCCTCTTCCCCCCATCAGATTATTCAAAGGTAAATTTGCTTTCCAATCTCTCAGAAAGACCATTTTCCCCTCACTGGTATATTTATTTATTAGTAACATTATTTGTAAAATGCTAACTTCATTGGCTGCACTGTTATGATGTTATCTCTATGTGCTTCTGTGAGAATGTAACAATGTCATGAAGAAAAATGATGTAAAAATGATGTGGGTACATAAAATGGGATTGACAAAATGTAATAAATCACTGCTGGGCTGAAGAACAGACCTGCATGTGTAATGAAATACTTCAGCATTACATCATCGTTTATGTAACATCTGGCGGAGCCTTGTATTTCAGTGCTGCTTTGAATCAGGATAATTTTTTTCTCTCTGATTGAAAAGAAAAACAAGCCTCTCAGTTTTGCACATAGAAAACAGTTTAAAAAAAAAAAAAAAAAAAGAAAAAACAACCCTTAAAATACCGATGTCAGTTTCCCTGTGAGAAGTTCTGCCATCTCCAATTGGATGCAAACAATATAATGACTGAGATGCATGCAAAATAGTTAGCATCCTAGAGGAAATTTTCAGTTTTATAAGAGAAACATATTTTTGATATGAAGGGGAATTTTTGAGATTTTTTAACCTAATAAGAGTTTCTCTAATTTACATCATTATACATACCTTGGAACCAGACTTACAGCAAAAAAAATTGCAGGTGTGAATTCTATGTACTTGAGTGCTTTCCACTTCATGTTTTTTTAAAAGGAAGATTGAATTATCGTTATTGTGGACTTCTGATCCTGTCTCATGCAGACATATGTGTACTACTTCAGTGTGGATTCCTCCACCCCAGGCTGCCAGCAGAGTCTTCCTCATCCGTAGGGTGGATCACTCTGCCTTGTTCACCTGCGGTGCCAGGCAGGGTAACATGATGTGCTGGTAGGCTGAGGATTAGTTGAAATGTGTTTAATTGGCTGTTGAAATAGATGAAATAAGAAATGTGAGTGTCTGCTGCAGAAGTGTCTGAATAACACACTCGCCTGCCTGAAATCAGTAGAAATCTTGCCGTTAATGTCTAGGTTTCTTGGCTCTAGCCTTGTGCCTCTTGCCTCTGAGGCCTTTGGGAGATCCTGATGTGGTGGTAGCGGTGCTGTGAGGGTGCTGCAGGGGTCCAGGCTGCCAGCCCTTTCAGCAGTTGACTCTCTTTCCCCAAACTTTCGGTGAGTGGCAGCTACCCAGAGCTGGGACATTGACAAGAGCTTGCTGTATCTAAAAATAGGCTTTTTTATTTCTTTTTTCAGTACTAGGAGGAAATAGAACAGATTGTCAAAAAGAAATCTCTGTTTATTTAGTTTCTTTTTATTAATCAAATACCATTCAGATAAACCACCATTGCTGCATTCACTCATCTCCCAGGGATTTTTATATGGTATGTTTTTCCCGCAGTATAGGACTGGCTGCTACGTACATAGAGCTAGTTGCTACAGCTATTTTACTTCCCCTCCTTATTTTCCCATTTCTGGTACAGAATGGTAGATCTTGATACACATCAAGTAATATGTTATATCTGAGTTTGTTTTCTGATGGCAGAAAAGGCGAAGGGAAGTGGAACAGTCCCGAAACAGCAGTTACTAAAGACCTGATGAGGTACAGGTGTCTGGAATACTTTTTTCTCTTTCTGAACAATTGTTAGTTACTGAACGTATTATTTCCTTAATTTTTTACACTAGCAGTGACTTCTATTGATTTCTTTTGGAGGAGAGAGGTGCTGAAGACCATGAATATCATTGCAAGTAGGACTATATAAAACTGGCAAAGGCGGAAGAGGGAAGCAATGGCCGTATAAGTGAAGCATAAGATTCGGAGTCAGGATGTTTAATTCTTGTTTCTGATCTTCCAGCAGGTGACATTGGGAAAACAAATTGCTATCAGGGTGACAGATGGCCATGTGCAGGGCCACAATGTTTTTTTGGCAGCTGAGGCAACAGTGGGATGGTCTAGGTTGGAAACCCCACTTTCTAGCACCTGAGGATTTTGGATTAGCATGTTTTTCACTTATAGAAGCATCATGGCAGTGTACCAATGACCTGTTGATTTCCAAGGGCAAGGAGAAACATTTTTACATTTCAGAGGCATGTCCATGATATTTTTGATCCTGGACATTCTGAAAATGGAAGCAGACTGTCACATCAGTTTACTGAGCAGAGGTGGTGTAAGGTTGGAGAACAAATGCTGGTGGATGCTAAGACCATCTTGAGGTGAAAATTGAGTTGTGATGATGACATGTCAACCAACTCCCTCTCCTGTAATGAAAAATAAATTGCTGTGGTTTGAATGACAGACCTTCGCAGCGAGGTGATGTCTTCCCACAGGACTTTCTGTGAGACACCAAGAAAGACCTCCAGAGAGTTTAGTGGTTCCTTCAGATTTGCATTTTGTACCTGTGCCCCTCATGCTGTCTAATGGCCAGAGTTTGAACAGGTTAATAGAAGACTAAATTATCGATTGGTAGTAAGGTTGTCTCAGTCCCCTGGGAAGGATGAGCTGACAACGCAAGTATATCTACGAGCATCATTGAGAACGAGATTTCAAGGAGAAGAGTCCTTTGATAAAATATTGTCTGAATGGAAGGTGATTTTTTTTATCTCTTGTTGCTTCAATTTCTGCAACCTCATCTGTGAAGAAACCTCAGACCTTTCCTGGCCTGAGAAGTCCCAGGAAAGGCAGGTAGGCAGCTTGCTTTCTCTTCCACGTATTCCTCCAGTGGTTTGATCAACAGGGAATTCGGTCCTTAGCTTTGTCCCAGTCCTCATGGGATCAGAGCCCCAGTGTAAAGGTGTGCCTCCATGTCTAAGACTGAGCAGTATGTCAGTAAAAGAGAACAAAGAGACCCTCTCTCTTGCTGTTCTTTACTTTGCCCATGGCAAGGACAGGAGCTGGTGAGAAGCTGTTGCTGTAAGTATAATTGCTTTCCTCAAAAGTCGGTGTTGGATCTGCCTCTCGCAAAGGGATTGCCTTACTCACCTAAACAGTATGTGGGCACTAGCTTACATGGTCAAATTTGCCTAATTCTGTGTATGGCAAGGTTTTCGGGCAGTCCACTACTGTGCCGAGCAGGAGAGAGGATTTTGCTCTTTAATGGACCAGTAATGTGCTTAAGATTTAGTCAAGCACTAGAGCAGGTGCTAATACACAGCACTGGGACAAGAAGATGAGAATGCCCAGTCTGCCAAGAAGATAGGAGCAATTCTGGAGAAGTGAAAGCCATCAATCAGTGGGGAAGAAGGCTGAAATGGTGCCTGGGTGGCCAGAGGTGCCAGAGTTGGTACACTACTGCTGCTGGCTGAGGGACCCCATTCCCCACAATCCCTGATGTCCTGTGACTTCACAGCAAGGGCAAGACGCCCTTGTGATTTCACTCTGCATACGAAGAGATAAAGCATGGTTTTTTCCATTTCTATCAGCCTCTGTCCATAATAACTTTGCAGCTGTGCCACCTGTTGGGATGTATGACTACCTTATTCCTGTTTGTTCGTGTGATGTCTTGGTTCAAATTAAGGGCGAATTGATGCTAGGATCCAGGCACCTCCAGGATGGCAACCCTTAAAATGGATCCCACTCTCTGAAGGCCAGGGCATGGCTTGAGGTCTCCCTCACCTGTGCCCACACCTTCACTGAGCACGGGCAGCTGTCCACCATCACTGCCACTGCTCTCTGCCTGGACAAAGGGCTGTCAGTAATCACTGTGGCCACACCAGCCTGTGAGATCAGGGACAGTAACCAACGAGCCTTTGACCATTGCTTAGCAATCAAAGCTTTGAATAATCTTTCTGAGTTAATCCACCACCTAGCAAATATTTTCCTGCTGGTGCAACAGATAAAGGACCAGTAATGGTTACGGGAATGAATTTTGTGTGAGGATGCATAACTGTGGCATTTCAGATTTGTTTCTTCTTGCTTCTTGACAGCTGTTTAGCATTCCACAGATGCACATATTGATAATCTTTTCCGTCATTTCTACATCATGAAGCTGCACTTATTTCCCATATTTTCTATTTAATTCAGCCAAGCAATATTCAGTTACCTATTTAAAAAGGAGATTGTGGACAAACAAGGCTGGGCTGGAAGAAGAATTGATTAGTTAAATCACCGCTGACTTTGGAAAGGTGCCTCCACCAGGCTCTGCTTCCTGCTTCCCTTCCTCAAGATTTTGTGGAGCAGTAGTGACAGGTAAAAGCAGAAGGGAGGCAAATCCTTCATCTCCTACCCTGGCCTGTGCCCATGCTGTTCCCACTAGGTTGATGGGACCCTTCTGGCAGGAGAAGTAATAAAGTAAATGGCTATCTTGATCAGTTGTTAGGCTAAAGATTACCACCAGCACACCACGTCAGGTCCATGCAAAATATTCAGAGAATTTCTGTTGTGTAAGGTTGTTTTTGCCTTTTTTCTTCCCCGTGCTGGTCACTCAGGGCAACCTTCATTAAAACTACTGGGCTGTTCATGATTGCTCTTACATTGTGTTTTTTTCCTTTGAGCTGGTGGTGTTTACATGCCAAGTTATTCCAAATTTATTGCAGATGAGGTCAGAATCATACAATTATTTGAAAACAATAAGTTTGGGTTATATAGTTTGGTTATTTTTTCACTTTGTTCTGTACTTGATGGTTTGCTTCCAATGTTCCTTCCTGCTGACTTCCAATAGAGGTTTCTTGCTTTATAAACAACTGGATTGATTTCCAATATAGACTTTTACTTCCTTGAAAACAGATCTTCTCAGGGGAAATTGGCAGTTCTCTGTGTATATATTTTCTTATTTGTATTTACTTGGAGGGGTTTGAAGCCCAGAGACAAGATTTATGTCAACAAATCCCTCTTCCTCTTATCCAATTTAGTTGTTTTAACATAATGCAATCATTTTCTAAATCAAACTGATGGAGCGCTTCCTAAAGGCATTACACCAACTGTATATCTGGAATCATATTTGCCTTCTTTTATTGCATTAGCACCAGGCTTGAACTTTTCAAATTTGTATTGTGCTTTGCAGAAGTTCTCAGGATATTTGAAGCGTTTTATAGCTAGAATCTGGCATGTTTTAAACAGAGACTGGAGAGTGAATTATAGAGCAAAGCATGTGTATAAATGAGATTTTGGTTTCATGGAACAAGTAGAAACTGGAATGAGTAAGCAAGAGTAATGTTGCATTTTCTGGGTGGGTTAGGAGGCACTGCAAAAGGGAGATGCTGTGTTACAACACTGATCCTGGGTGTCTCACAAGGCTTTCTAAAAGGTTTCATTTCTGCTCTTTAAAGAAGGTGCTGAGTAAGGATCTGATATGCAGCGAAAGTGTATGAGCAGAGAGTGCCCCGGGCAATGCACTTAACACCTGGGATATAATGTGATGATGCCTCTGCACTGGCTTCTGGCAAATATGTCTCTTGTTGTTTGAATGTTGTCTTTGTTTTCACCATATGGTCTGACACTATCAGGCATCCTTTTCAAGATATGCTTGTAATACTAATGAGGGGAATTTTCAAAAACAAAACGAGATTCTCATGCTCATCTGTGCTTTTGAATATCTCCTCCCTTGTTCTTATGTGGTTATTTCAGTGATAATTCTTGGTCACACAGGCAGTGGGTAGTTTGGAACAAGCTGGCTAAAAAAAGACCAAGAACATACAGCGTAAGGGAAAAAGAAAACTCAGATGAAATTGGTTCAGGTACATAAGTGAGTTCCCCAAGCTGGGGGATGGAGAGGTATGTCAGTGCAGCAATCCTTTGTGTGAACAGCAGCATGGTACCTCTGGTTGCCAGGGAGCTTGTGTGAAACCCTCCCAGTTTCTCAGTCCTTGGGGCGTAGTTAAACTACAGCTCTGCTAATGCCTCGCATGTTACTGCGATATCACTGAGGTGATTAAAATCCCATCAGAGCTGGATGCTTTAGGGCACTGCTGAAAGGTTGTGGAAGTAATCTATTCCAGTCTGGTGTCTTTTGGTAACCCTTCTCATCTTCCACAGCAGAGGCCAAGTAATCCTTTCATAAGTTCTGTCTCTTTCATGTGCATTGATAGACAAATGGGTGCAAGGGAGGTTCTTGGGCTACATAACTGGGTCCAATAAATAGCATTGCAGAAGAGGAGTAAGCCAGCAGTGGAGCAGTGAGGGTCCTTGCAATTGCAATTCCTGTGCTGTGAGTCTAAGCATGTTTCAAAAGCATTATTTTCCCCACCCTCCCAAAATATCACAATCAGCTATTGGACAATATCTTAACATCTAAAAAATTAATACCAGATTATGAATAATAAATTGGCAGAAGATAGCTGGCAGCTGGAGACCATTCTCTGTTTTAAGTGCAAACTTTTGATTTTAATAAATAAATAAAATTACAGTAATAAAACCCATTTTGAGGTTTCTACTACAATTCTAGGAATAAGATTATTTTAAAAAAAGGTAGTCCACTACCTGCAAATGGCACTTAGATGAAAATCTGGGCTCCCAGTACAGACAATTAAAAGGAGGTTCATGGTATTTTCCTGCAACAGAGATCCTGTTGGGTCTGGCAGGCATTCCTGGAAGACATGAAAATAGCCTTGGGCCCAATTGAAAGATCAAAGAAACTTGTGTGCTAGCCCGTGGCTTGGATTTTTGGTGGTCAAGGGATAATTTCTGATGGTTTGGTGGTCTCTTCACAAATCCACTGAAGGGGAAGGTGTGGTTAATGGAGGATGGTCAGGAAAGGTACCCCGTCTGGGTCCTGTTGGCAATGAATATTCATGACATGGGTGCGTTGGGGTCCACCGATACTTTTGCCCCTTTTTCCCTATCGTCTCTACAGTGCAGCTTAGCTTCTCTCTCTGGAATAAGCAATGCTTTATATACTATAAACAGCGTATCTCGACAGCAGAAGAGAGCATGAAGCAGGTAAGCGCAGAAGGAAGTTTACCACTAGTGAATTCATACTCAGTGCACTACATTTTCTGAAAAAACGAGAAGTTTGCGGTGTTGCAGAGGTGTGTGGCCTACCTGATGCAGTTCCTGCTGACACTGCTTTAAACCAGCCCCATTGATGGCTGCAACACCCTCTCTGAGATGTTAGCTGATACAAAGATGTTTAAAACATCCTCTCAGTCTATTGACTGCCCACATGAGCAATTTTGCTTACAGTCCTTTACTATTGATTATATTAGGAAAGGTGAAAAATAGGAAAGCAGCATTGCAGAGAACAGGTTAATTTATAAAGGCTTCCTCACCAAATTAGCTGGTTTAAAATTCAATATATGAACATAAAAATCTGCTCTTAGTGAGAAAAAAAGTCTTCGCACAGTTTGTTCTTCTTGCTTTTTATTGTTGCACATTGCAAGGGAGCCATGAAGCTGTAGAGCGCTTAACCTCTTGCCTCTTACTAAATGGTTAGTAACATTTTTTTTAAAATTACACTTTGACACAGTTTCAAACTGCAACAAATTGTCAGTATGTCCCACATGTATTTCCACTTGCCATGTATCAAAAATTTAGTGTTTCTCTATGCGTTTTTATTTGGACAGTCTTGTTAGAGAAAGATAATAGAAATACCTGAAGTGCAGTATCCCTCACCCTTTTTCATGCTTTTTCCTTCCTGTGTTGTATGTCATGGATAACTGAATGGCAAGATTGATGGCAAAATCTCAGAGAGAGTTATGATAAAGCCGTGTCGGGAAGGAAGGGTTGCCTTCCTGCCCTAGAGTATGATCCTCCTTCCTCACTGAGGAACACCATACGGATTGCCTTCCAGCCACACACCATTGCCAAACTACATCTAATTGTCTGTCTGTTGTCCCCTGGGTTTATTTCAATCCTGAATTTTCAAAGGTGGTATTATTGTCTGAATGGAATTTGCACACTGCTACGTGTACTGAAATAAGACTGAAATGCAGACACTGGGAAAAGCAGTGCTCATACCCAACACTTGGGTGACAATCTGTGGCACAAATGGCAGCTCAGATTCATGTTTTGTGTGTGAATTTGCTATTCGTCACATATGCGATGCACCTGGGGAATCAGTGTGTGAGCAGGGAACGGGAAACTTGTCCTCTCCTCTGCTCCCCAGCCTCTTGCAGCACCTTCGTGTGACTTACATTGTAATGTCACCTCTGATGTCAGTGGGTTTTAACTCAACAGTTAAATCTGCCACAGCAAATCAGTAGCAAACTGTCCTAACTTGATTTTCCTAACCTGGGGACCTCATTCCCCGCTGTCTTCCCAGCACACAGATTTTCAGATGTCATTGTTCCCCTAATGCGGTTATGAAAGAGTGCTGTTTTGTATGACCTTACAGATCTGCCGACAGGGTGGAGAGGAATCCCAAGTCAAATTTTGCTGTTTCTTTTTCTTCAGCCAGAAATTAATATACCAGCAGGGATCTCCCTCATGACTGTGGTTGGGTGTTTTCCTCTACCAATGTTATTCCGAGGTTGAAAATAAAGGATAGAATGACTCCAGAGCTTAGGACAGATGTGGGCTCAAAGTGGGTTTTGCCTCTCTGAGCGTGTGCGGATCTTGTTTTCTGTGCTGGGAAGCTCAGGGAGGCAGGGGGCTGTGTTTGGTCACGGCACCTGTGCTCTCATGGTGCTTTACATGCCTGGGATTAACAGCTTTTGCAATTGCTGTTGGGATAGACAGCAAGATTTTGGAAAACCCGCTGTGGGGGAAATCTTTCCAAAACTGACCTGGGCTCCAGCCAGCATACTGGGGAGAAAGCCCAAGTGCCTTGGACATTGAAGAAAGGATGACAGAGAGAGGTGGCTGCTGCCAATGTCCCATCCACCTGAGCCTAGTGACTCAGTGAGCAGCAAGGGGTGCCTTGCAGGGTAGTGGGAGCAGGGGTGTCCCCTGAAGCCCTGTGCCTCAGCCCTAGTGCTCCTCAGCCTCCTCGTTCACAACTGGCAGGGCACTGAAGTTGGCATGAGGTCTCCTCTCTCTTTCCTACCCTGGAAATCCAACATTTGGTGCCTCCAGCCCTTCAACGGATACAGCTTGGACACAACACTTGGAACTGTCAGAGCAAACACTACATACTGTCACAGTTACATTTTATTACTGGAATAATTGTATTTTTGCCCCTCGCTGGTGTGGTGGGAAGGCTGTTTTCCTTGCGCTTACCTGCTTCTGACTACCCTTCATGCTCTCTTCTGCTGTTGAGATACGCTGCTTACGGTATATAAGGCATTTCAAGCGATTTTGCTCTTACGGTACACTATAAAAAATCTCTTGAATTAGTGGCCCCTGGGATCCTGTTGTAATGCAGCTATTGTCTTTTTTTAACTTAATCATTTCTATTTCTTAATAACATATATAATGAAAGAAATTTTTGTTCACAGGCACACATACATGAATAGTCTACTTATATGCTCCCTTTTCCCCATGTCCCTTCCCCTCAAGGACAGTGCGTGAGGCTACACACTGCCACGACAGCTCCAGCAGTGTTAGCTGCACCACCAGCTCCTGCTCCCACCCCTGCCCTGCCAGGACATGCATCCCCTCTGCATCTTGAACATCCATCTTTACAAGCACAAGCTTTGGGTGCAGGCGATTGGAGGCTGATACCAGGCGGCAGAGTTGCTGTGGGCTGCGGAGCAATGACTGCTGGGAGCGGGATAACAGCAGGGCATGGGAATCTGAGAACAATGTGATTACTATGGCTACTTAGCAGCTAAATGTTATGATGATTATTAAATAATATTTGAAATTGGGTCCTGTGATTTGGCTGCAGAATCCTCAGCTTGTCTGTGTAGCTGTACGTAAGATGGGAGGTAACTAATTTTGTACTAGTCCTGGTTGTGTTGTGTGGACGTTTGGTTTTAGGAATGAATGACAGTTGCCAGTGTGGGAACCAGCCCGGATCTTAGAGGCGGCAATGCCAAAACCAAATCTCCTAGGACGTAAGCTGATAGTGTTGACATCTTTGAATGAACTGAACATAGACATCACCTATAAGTGACTGACTGCTCTTGTTCACTGATACTGTTGGTGGGAAAAGATTAAGACCTTTCAAGTGACACCTGCCTTAAACAAACAGTGACAAACGAAGACCAAAACACAGCTTTTTTAGAGACATCACTGGATGAAAATTTATCCTGGTCGGAGTGGCTGCATGGATCTGCAGCGACGCTTCACAGGCCTGTTTAGGTGAATGGAATGTGGGCTTTGGATGTTTCATCCAGCTAATATTGGTCTTTGTTGTGGCATTTACTGTGTCTTAAACGGAAATTCCAGTGATTTTTCAAAATTCTAACAGTTACTGAAAGCAGTTGAATTGTCTTTGAAAAAAACCCAGAATGTTGTATTTATGAGACCAATCATCAATCAGGCAAAGAAATAAAGAAAACCCAACAACCCAGGAAGGCAAATGGTGATAAAGATCCCAGATAAAGTCACTCTTCTCAGCAGGCAGCAAGTCTGATGAACTGAAATGGAAAGTCCTTCTCATTGATTTCACTGGGAAAAGTAATTGACTTTGAACTCTTTGAATAAGTTGAAATCTGTATTTAATTTCTGGTCCAAGGAAGAGAATGTAATTTTGTTTTTCTTGTGGCTGCTATTAGCCCTAATGTCAGTTGCACAGCTGAATCTCTTGCATCAAGCTCCAAATTTACCCCTGATGTCAGTGTGCTTAGGAATAAAGCAAAAATCAGCCTTTCATCTCTCAGTTGCTTAAAGGATCATGCCATAATACCACATTTATTAATTCAAAATCTCTCTTGTCTGTACATGCACAAATGGAACTAAGTATTCTGAGGAAAGTCAGAGAAAGTGTAAAGACTGTAATTGAACTTTTAGACATTAATGCAACCTATTAACTGAAAATATTCTGAGAGTTCTAGCAAACATACACGTTTCTGTCCTTGGACTGCCTGAATGGAGAGATTCAGCACTTCAGGCTGCCAGGGTGGCAGATACATACTGCTGGTTTTCTCGCAGGGCCTCACTAACTTCTGAATGACATGCATACGGTGCTAAGCTTGTTGTCAGCTGTTCCAACATGGACAGGGAGATCTGCATCTGACCCCAGTGGAGCCACAGACCAGTTTCCTCATGCAGATGTATTTGGTAAGATAAGGTCAGCTCTGTATTGGGACAGCCATCTGAAAACAGAGGAGCTGTACCTGAGCTTGTGCACTGTGCCTTGCCTGTTCCAGTACGGACAATCTGATCCCGCAAGCCTTCCTGAAATGAAAATCTTACATGTGCCCTTGCTGTCCACGTTACCTGGGTATGTTCAATGTCTTTGTAAAAACTCTTGTCTTCTTCACCTGTCACATAGACTTGTTTAGCCAAAGCTTATGAGGAGGAGAAAACACTTTTGATAATTAAACTTTAATGATATACACTGGCAGTCTGGGGACATTACACTTTCAATCACCAACACAAACAAGACCAGAAAGCTCATCTAGAAAGACATGTTTACGGAGAAATAACGAGTCCTTTTGAGGCTCCAGATAGCAATGTGTGCTGGAAAGGCAGCAAATGTTAAATACCAATCCACTTGAGAGACTCTTTAAAATAATAGAGAAACGTAAATAGACTATTCTGTGAATGAGGACTGGGGCTTATTTGTTTGCATTTATCAGCCATTGTAAAAATTAAGGGACAAAGGCAGTCCAGACTGTTTTCGAAGTGCTCTGATAGGGAGAAGCCATGGTCTTGAGGCATGGACAGGTGAGGTGGCCATGCCTGGGCCCCTGAAAAGGCACTTTCTTTACACAGGACAGAACACGCCTCCTATGCTCATAGTTTCACAAATAAAAAAGACTAAGGGAAACTGGAAAAACAGATGACAAATATATTAAGAAATGGTGCTAAACAGTTTTAAATGTCTCTTTTCTCCAAAAAAGCAAAAAATGTGATCCAAATACATCTGCTTCCCAAGAGATTATGTCCTCTGTGCGCAGAGTAGAAAAACGGAAGAAAAACTTTTGGTTTTCCCAGAAGTGTTGTTGTTTGTCTGATACTTACTTGCACTTTTCTGATAAAAACAGAAGATGACCAGAAGTATTTCTGTACACAATCTATAACATGGGGCTAGTGTATTCCAAGGAGTCTCAAGCTGCAGGAACAGTCCGCATGTAGATGTTCTGACTATGTGAAGTCCAATATTCTGTGCTGTTCTTCATTGTGTTTGTTTTCCTTTTGTTTTTCGTGACAATCGATATACAGATTTGCTCCACAAATTCTGACAGCCTAATGTTGTTCCTGCAAGGCCATTCTTGTACCAGTGGAGTACCAGCTATGGTCTTGGTTTTAACCTCTTTCTTCCTCATTCATACAGTTTTCTTCTAGTGCTGTTTGCATATTAAATTCTTCTTTGTCATCACGTTTATCTCAAAATTATTTTTGTCTGTTTTCAGGGGCTTAAACCAGGAACTTTTAAGAAATTATTTTCTGTAGCCTCACTGAAAATTTTACAAGCTACTTTGCATCAAGTTCTGCTACAGAATTTTGCTTTTCCTTATTAATAGACTTGTAATTTCTCTTTTGGTAGTATGTGTTGTCACAGGCTGTTTTGTTTGAGAACATCACTCTTATCCCCAACCATGACAACAATTTTGCAATCAGTATCAAAATCCTGTGAACGTCAGAGCAAATAGGACAATCTGGGAAGTTGTGGAGTAGTTCCACTGTAAAGGTCAAACCTATGGACACTGCACTGGACGAACAATGTACAGCACTGCAAGGACTCAGAACAACCTAAGTCAATGAGTAATGAACTAAACCCAGAAGCAATTTTTGGACACAAAGGTCCAACGTGATGCACCTGAGGTTGCGTTTACCAATATTGCCTATTTTACTTGAATATCATACAGGCTGCCAGGAACACCATGGCTTTCCAACATTTCTTGTCTTTCAAAACAAGCCCTAAACTTTTATGCATAGCTAAGGCAAACACAGACCCAGCCATTATGGTAATCAGATATGACTTGCCAGAAAGACTTACCTTAGTAGCATGTCTTGGTAATCCTCTCCTCTACGATAAAGGCCCCCTCCTGACTTTGAGGTTTCATGAGAGGTCATGATATACAGCTAGTCCTGTGATGAATAATTCCCTGTGCACCATTGCTCCTTTGTAACAGGCTACACCACCAGGCAGGTTTTGCTACTGACTTTTAGTTAAGATCTTGTCTGAAGCACTTGATACTAATGACTGGGCACTGTTGCTTTGATGGCAAGCAGGTGATGTGAGTGGGCCATGGATTTAGTCCATTCATGGCAGAAACAGAATAAGCTGAAGAAACATCTGACTGTACATTGCTAGACTGACATATGTTGTTCCTTGAAGCTTTACCTGTTTTCTCTCTTCTTCAATGTGTTCATGAGACATTTCCTTTTCATGGCACATATGCTGTTGTAGAATCTCAGCACTTCGTCATCTGAGCTGTGTTTATCCTTACAACATGCCATGACTAAAGCAGCATTTTTATCCTTACATTTTTTAAAGAGTGAAAAATTGCCAGGAAGTTTGTAAGTGGCTTGATGAAGATAACAGAGCTTTTGTAGGCCAGGAAATCCTAAATCCAAAACTCGTATGGTAAATTATATGATTCTTTCTCCACGAGTGTGTGAAGACACACTTTCTAGTCATAAGGGACAGTCTTACCAACACACTGTTAACACATAAATATTTTTGCCTCGTGGGTCTAATGGGAGTTGGCAGAGCCCTTGGACAGTGCTTCCAGCTGGAAGTGTGTGAGGTCTTTTGTCTTCAGAAACTTTGCTCTCAAAGAAAGCCATTTGGTGGAAGGGAACGTGTATATTCTGCTGGTTTCTTCTCCCGAGGAAATATGGATTGAGGCAACATGCAGCAAGAAGATCTTCAATGTATTTTCACCAGATTATTTGTAGACATAGGAATGGGATGTAGGCATTTTCTGGGCATTACATCCTAATTTCTGGGTGGGCTTTACTTATCATCTGATGAACCTGAAGCAGCAAAGAAAGATGTGCTCATTCACCTCTCTCTTGTTGGGAAGCGGTGGAAGGAGTCATTCAAATGGTCACAGACATTTAATTTCCAGGGATGGCTTCAGATTAACGTATCTCTAATCAAGATTTTCTGAGACTCTCTTTGGATGAAAGGAGATGTATTTCTGTATGACCTGGCACTGAAGATGCCACTGTAGGTGGTTGACTTCACACTTTATCAAAGTCTACTAATCCATCTGTCTTTCTTAAAAAAAAAAAAACAACAAAATCAAAAGTCCAAGGATGGGGTTCTACTGAGAGGTCTGGAAGAATGGTTGGTCACGGGAAAGCGTTACAGATTTGGGGTGACTGTAATGCTGAGATTAGTAGTCCTAACCCTCATGTTACGTAGCACTGTTATTAGAATCCTTTTTGCAGAGATAAAAGTGTTTCTGTTTATAATTCTATGCCACCCCAAGGATTACCGAGGGCTGCCCCACTGATTAGTAATTTTTGCTGGGTCAGCACACTCAGAAGGACATCCACCTAAACCAAATAAGAACTAGTGTATGAAAAGTAAGTCATAGCCCAAAGATAGCTGGCTGCTGTCCTTTCTCTGCCAAACAGGACACTTTGGACACCAGCTTTGGCCTGAGAAAACTTCAGGTAGTGACTACCATCCAAGGGGCTTCATCGTCTTAAAACGATGTATGAAAAAGCTGCTCCCACTAAGCTCACCTCACTTCAGTGTGTCTAGAATACAGGATCAAAGCATTTGCCCTCTTGTCATCTATCAGAGAGGTGATTTACTTGTGGTGAGAAACTATTCTACAGGTAATAGTAATAACTATTAAAAGAGAATTTAATGTAGTGGAGAAAGGCATAACTGGCTGGAGCTGTAGTGCAGGGAGGCTAATATTTCTGGAGTAAACCATGGGGGCAGAAGATGGAGTTTCTATTTTCTGATGTTCTTATAACAAGACTGGGTGTTCAGACAGACTAAAACATCTCAGTCAGGCCAAAACCAGCTGGTTTGGGGTCAGATGCAAGCGCGGCATATGTCTACCCTGGGCATCTCAGGCACTCATTCGGTAATGAAAAGAGTCCTGCCCAGCCTCCTTGATAGAAAAGATGGTTCAAGGTAAGTTGGTGCAATGCTTTTTATAAACTGAATTGATAAGCTGAACAGTCCCTGATGCTACTCAGAGATGTCGCCGGAAGGACCACGGCTCCATTTGCACCTCGCTAACTGCTCAAACACCCCCTCCTCCAGATGTGATAGCCACAGACAGCCAGGTGCCCTGCAGAGACCTGCTTCCCAGTCCCTCTGTCCAGCAACTCCATTATGCTGGTCTGCTGGGGCTGCTGCACCACTTCTAATTTTGAAGGGAGCCTTCTTTGTAGTTTTTATTTAGAAATAATTTTGTATCTGTGCCAATTACACTAACATTTGTGATTTAATGAAACCTATTTTGAGACTGACATGTATGAAGTCAGTTTCTTCACTTGTTTTTATTTCTAAAAAACATATCCGTAAGTAACACCAAATAGGAGATTTCTTTAACACCTGTCCTTATACATGGATGGGTAGAGAACAAAATGTTTAGAGATAAACATCCCTATATAGACAATGCAAACAAAATTTACACTGCAGTTTAAAAAAAACAGTTACAAAAGGAGTTGTTTTAAATGTTCTGCTTCCTAGCAATTAAAGGAGATTTCTAAGCATGTGGCAGGGACAGTCCATCAGCTGGCGATCAGTGAGACCCTCTAGAAACTTCATCCTAAAGGGAACAACTGGGTATGTGAATGGAAGCTCTGGTGAGGGCAGATGGCTGTGTGCAGGTGTGAGGTGGCTCGGTGTGCAGGTCTGATAGGCTCACTGCCTTCTGTGAGGACGATGGTCCCCAGCACGTGGCAACATTGGCTGTTGAGGCATTTGACAGGAGCTAGAGACAAGACAAGCACATAATTCAACACAATTTTAGCCTGGTATTTACATAAGTAATTTACTTTTTGCAAATATGCCCTGTGCTCTTGGTCAGCTGGGGCCATGGCTGAGGCTGATGATGTTACAGTCCTCAGGGGGACCATCAGACATCTGAATTTTTGTGTTTTGACTGCAGGCCAGAGGTGCTGGCAGGTAAAAGCAGAGTTGTCCAAGCAGGTGGGCAGGAGGTGCCATGGGCTCTCAGGGTGCAGGGCTTGCATCTGTGATGGCTTTGGGGAGCACTGATGAGGCTGGTCAAAGCACCCTGCCCTGCTACCCTGTCAGCAGACTGGGAGGGTTGCCAGCTGAGTGCCAGGAGTAGGTTCCTGTACTCCTGAAGCATCTTTCTCCTGGAGGTAATTTTCCACTGGTGAGAAGTTTCGTTTAGCTATCCCTTCCCCTGAAGTTTTAATGGCATCTAGTGCAGGCAGTTGTTCTGGATCACAAGATGGTATTTAAATTTGTGATGGTGTGACAACTTCACTCTCTTGCTCATCTTTCTGAATTTGGCTTTGTCAGTGGCTGCTTGCTGTCTGCTGAATGTTCTCTCACTCCTCCCAACAGGTATTGCAAATGGACACTGAGGAGGTCTCTAGGCATCTGAAATCGTTGTAGACAATTTGTTCTTACACACCCTCTGGAGAGTTTGTTCTTTCCTAGCGAAGTTGTCCAACGAATGAACTGTCCTGCCTCAGACAGGGCAGTTATTGGCACAGCCTTTTTGATGCAATGGATAGCCTGGAGCATTCCTGCTTCCTGCTCTGAAATGAAGCAGTCCAGGTGTGACAAGGGCTACGGTGCAGTGGTACATAGTGCAGGACCACCCATGGGCCACATGCAAGGGCTCTTGCCCAGGCCCCTGGCCTAAGCATGACAGCAGGTTTGCCACCTCTGCAGACCACCCAAGAAGTGCCTGCTCCTGCCCAGGGCACTGAGAGGCTGGCAAGGAGCGTCTCACCAGCTTTACAGCTGTGGCCCATGGATCTGGCACCACATCTCTCCGTGGGGTAGCACAGAGCAGCACCCTGAGGGCTGTCTGCCTTTTGAATTAGGCTTATCAATCACTGCATGATGGATATTCCTATCTGCATAAAGCAAGGAGTGATATTTATTCTCTTTTTACTAGTGCCTTTAACTTTTAAATAGAATAGAAGAGAAATTTGTTTTATGTGGATTCTTTCACTCTTCCATATTCCAAGGCACTTTTACAGATCAGTTAAGCTAGGATGTAGTGCTGGTAATGCAGTGACTCTGGGCAAACAGGGCAGTCTGAACTGCACCATATATCTTGGCACCCACCTCCACTGGATGTGATGTGCATGACTTTTAATCTTTTTTAATAGCTGTTCCATACCTGCCCTTGATTTTGACTGACTAAATCCAAGCTATTTAAATCTGTTCCTCAGTACATCTTTGAAACACCTTTTAAAAAGGATGTTTAGCACTTGTAAAAGTTGCCAGATTAAGGTAGGTTTGTGGAATACAGGATTTTATCCCCTAACCACAATGCCAAGGCATTAAAATATTCGAGGGGATTGTAAGAAGCATCAAATCAGCAGCTGAACTCTGCTGAGCTTTGTCTATCTGTAGGAAAGACTGTTCTAATTTGGTGTCCTTTTATTGTAAAAAGTTCTATTCCCAGTGATAAAAAACGGGTTTTTTCCCTGCAGGAGGTAACTTCTGAAAATAAAGGATGACTCTCTTTCCTTGTAAATATCTTTATTTACCTGTAAAGTACTGGGCCTCCTGTGTGTGTGTGAGTCAAGCAGGTGCCCGTGGTTCCTCTGCATTGGTGGCCAGTGGGGATATTGACACCAAAAGCAGGAAGCACAGGACAGCTGCCCAGTTATGGGAGCTGCCTCAACCGGCCAGCCCCGGGAGAAATAAATACCATTTTACCAGCTTTTTAACCTGATCAGTGCTGCAGAACAGCAGGTGGTGCTTCCTCAATAAATCTGAGCTGAGGCTGTGGCAGCTGCCACAGGAAGCTTTGAGATATTATTATTCATACTGAAATACTGGCAAAAGAGTTTATTAATAGCGGTATACTCCTAAACACACTGCTCCGTACCAGCTTGTAGCTTTTGTGATCATCCATTTTTTGTCCTCCCATTTATGCCTCTAAAGTGAAATAGTAAATAATTATTTCTGTACCCCAGAATCTTCCCATTAATCTTCATTGATGATTATTTCTGTCACTTTCAAGCTGGTTTTGCAAAAATTGTGCTCATATAATTGACCAAATCCCTCTCTCATTTCCTTTTAGGCAACATTATTGATGTCAAGTAAGAACAGAATACTCCTGAAGTGTAAGAACTGAATTTGGCTCAAAGACTATGCAATGCTAAAAGCTTTCCTGTCCTATTATAGGTTGTATCCAATATTTTTAGTAGAAGAAATCATGAACTGCACAGAATCTTACCTCTGAAAAATTATCAGGAGAACACATAACAGATAGAGTTGAAAGACAAATTAATAGCAGTTTAAAAAGAAAACAAAAAGAAAGCTGAAACCTTTAGGGCTGGTATAAAATGGCAAGCAGACTGTATTCTAGTGCAAATCACTAATGGTTAAATTCTTCTTTCAGACCCACATAAATCAGAGTAGCCTCACAGAGTTTAATAGAGTCATGCCAAAATTACACTGGTGTAGTCAGCTCATTTTGGCCTTACAAACTTGGCATTTGTCATTGTAGATCTAACCCAGACTCTGTGGAACCTCTGGGGAATCTTTATATTCAGATAATGGGATTTGGATTGGATGGTGTAAGTTTAACATGAATCATAATTAGCTCAATTTGGTGTTTTTATGGCTCATAATATGCAAGAGAGGCACATGAGCCAGCTGGAGCATTGATCTTGTTGCTTAGGAATGGAAGTGAAACCATAAAGTGTTTCCCTTAGTCCACCTAATTTAAATCAGATGGTACCTAAGTAATGACCAAATCAGAACAAGCTTGAGCCTTGACCTCATATCATGGGTTCTGTCTTCTGGTGCCAGGTCTCCAGTGGAGTGATTCTCCTCTTCTACTTCTCAAGAGTCTTGGCCATCCATAACACTCATCTCACAATGTTGATGTCATTAATTGCGTTAGTATTTAATATGCTACAAGGATAGCATTGTCTTGTCTACCATGTTTGCTTAGTTCACTATGTTCTGTGCATGTCGTGGACAAGAGGACCCAGAGGTCACAAAACCCTGTTTCTGATCTCATTTACATTGGAGATATATCAGCAGAATATGATGAACTTCGATGAAATTATTCTTGGTGTATATAGTAGTCCAGTGCAAGTACGAATCTGAGGTCTACTGTAATTCTGTTGATCTGCTAGAATGGCATTGCTCATGCTGAGGGTAAGAGGGAGTTGTAGTTGATGTGTATATGTATATTACACAATGATTCTTTAAAATGGCTGTTCATGTTCAGAAGGAAAAAACATATTCTCTGTTCATTGAGGGTTTTCTGGAGATATTAGACTGGTGTTAACAGCAGCAAAATTTAGCTCACTGTATTGCATGCTTGGAAGCAAAATGACACACAACCTGTACGTGCATCTCTTGTCCAAAACCCTAGCACAGTAGAAAATGTCTGTCACCTTCTGTACTGATGAAAGGAAAAGAACTTACTGCCAATTTATATGAAGAGAAGAAGCCTTTCTTCTAGTCTTCATCTAAGAAAGAAGCAGATGAAAGAATGCTTTCGTATCAATATCACATAAAGGGTAATGAAATTGGGAGTAGATTAATGATTTATTGTTCTTCCAGCAGCCCTCTTCAGTATATGGGAAAATTGGCTTTCAGTATATACAGCAGCTGCTTATATAGCATGACTAAAGAAAGACCCTGTGAATATGAAAGGTCCTAGATGAATGAGGCCTGAAATGGAAAACCTCTACTTCTACAGCAGGCAGGATTGCATCACTTTCACATGCCTTGCCAGTAATTTGCCAGTGTTTGCATTTGATCTTTGGCTTGCAGAAGCATTGGTTTACTAGGCTGTAAAGGCGCCTTTCCCCACCCGCCGTTTGCACCAATAAAAGATACCATGTTACAACCATCCCTTTTTCTAGGCGTCAAGCAGGACAGCCATCAGCTGGAAAAAGGGGAGAAGTGGTGGTGTAAATCCTGTGAGAGGTTCTGCACCGCTTACTACACTGAAGACAATGTGAGGTGTGTCTCTTGGCTGCAGGACGATCATTTCACCAGGGAGAGGAGGAAGGTGTCCTAAGCAGTCAGGAGTGGGAGAGTGTTTGCTAGCAGAGGGGAACTGGACCAGGAGAGTGTAGGGAGAGGGCAGCCACTTTTTTGAATGTTGCCTGGTGTAATCCCCAGTGAAGCTGCCGTGCCTCTGCAAGAACTAGTTCCCCCTTCTAAGTGAATGACCCGGCTACTGAGGTCTCGTAGGGTGGGTGGCAACCAGTTTCCTAAGACCTTGGTGCTTGTGACTTAGGACAGGAAATCAGGTGAAATCTCGAAATGCTGTGTGAGGCTGGAAACCTGGTTTCTAAACCTGATTTGAAGCCGCACCACTCTGCTTCAGGTGTATGCCTCCAACATGTGTGATGGATGAACAGGCCTGGGTGAAAAAAGCAGATGTGCTCTTTGTGAGGCCCCAGATGGTAAGGAGGTATGCAGTACAATTTCTTTTCTGAATTAATATTCCTTGAGCAGGCCCTGGGACTGTATCTGTTTCTTAGATCTCTCCAGTTAATGGAACGACCAAATACAATTGTCTGGCAATAGAATTGCACTTCAGCAACACAAACAAAAAGACACTAATTTACATTTGTGCCAATACCATTAATGTAAATTGGTTATTAGCTATTTATGCTAAAAGGCTGTAATAAAAATCATAAAGGTAGTTTTATTAACTACATTTTGCTCCATGAAATACATGCTAGAAGGCACGCTTTGCAATCAGTTGCAATCAGGCAATATGGCATTTGCTCCACCTAACTTACATATTTATAAAAAAATTACTTTCTCTTTTTCTTTCCTTTGCATTTTATAACATAGCACTGCTATGAAGTTAATAGGACGATGCCTTTGCAATGCATTTGTAATTCAATTGCAATGTTGTATTGTTCTTTATCCTATCATTCTCATGCATATGTAGGAAGGGGTAATTAAAGAAAAAAATGGCATTTATAAACAATTATAATGCAGGAATAGCAAGAAGGGAAATGTGTTTCAATCGCTGCTTTTAAATAGGGATGTGGGGAAGACTGAGTATAGCAGAAAAATGGAGCAGCACCTGATCTGCCCTTCTGGTTTTAGGCTCTTCATGCACCTGTGGGAATATTTTCTAGGTTGTATGGGTCAGATTTTCCCTTAAGTGGTGCTGTTATATCCACGCTGATGGAGGGAAGAGCCTGTGAGCTCCTTGATTTCTAGCACAGCCACTGCAGTGTAATGCTATGTCCCCTGAGCCTTTCTGCAGCATTTGGGTACTTGGTCCCCAAGTCAGGCATGCAGGAAGTAATGGCAAGAGAAACGGAAGAGGAAAGTCTGCTGGAATGAGGAGAAAGTATGTTGGAAAAAGAATGCTCTTTGTAGAGAAGTCCAGATGTACAGCATATGCATACAAGTGGGACACCATGCCTGCCTCCCTCTGCCATGTTGCATAAGTATCTGTGTGAAGTAACAGAGATGAAAATATTGCATGAGGCATCTGCTCCCAGCCATCTCAGTCCATGATGTCACTGGGGCTAGACTTAGACAGGGCTTTCTTCTGGCAACAGAGCCAGAGACAGCAGCACTGACTGCCTGCTCTCCTTGGTCTGGCTCCACTGGCCAGCAAGGTGTCACAAATCCAGTTCCCCAAAACCCAAACCAGGAGGACAATCCAGCTTAACTGAGGTTGGTCCCACGATCCAGTTGTACCCATCCCAACCAGATGGCCTGGTGCAGCTGAAGGGGTTGTGTGAAAACCTCCACTGTGGCAGGATGGTGTGCCTGTGTGTGATTCCTGCTTCCTGCCCTGCCCATCACTGCATCTTGCACTTGGGGAACATCTGCTCTGTTCTGCTCCCAGGAGGAGCTGCATTTGAAAATTTGATGTCAATTCCTTGGCATGAGAGAGGCTCCAGGATGTTTTGGACCTGAGGAGTCATTCTGAGCAAACGAAAGCTGCTGGAGTGTGGTTTGATATTAACGGACGAACCTCAGCCACCTGCTCCTTTCAGGGCTAGTGCTTCAGGCATCCAGGCCACACATTCTGATTTGGCTTCACCACCATGCAGATGCAGTTTCAGCCAGGTATTTTGGTTCCTTGCTTTCTCCTTTGACTGATGCTCCTTTGGGGAAGGTAGGATGAGAGAGGTGAAGGTGCATACTTTTGCTTTTCCAGAAATTAAGGGTTTTTAATTCAGACAAAACTGCAATATCCCTAACAGCAACTGTAAATATGGAGGTCACTTTCTTATATCTGTAAAGAATGTATTCTGATAAATGAAAATATCTTCCATTTAATGAATTCACATATTCCAATGGAATTTCAATCGTTCAAACGGGAATAAGAAGTTCACATTAAATTATATTCTTAAATTACAGTGTCATTTAACCTAGCTATGTCTGGTCTCTAACAGGCTGGTGTTAGTTATTTTAAGGGAAACTAGCTAGTTTGGAAAAGAGGGGGTAAACCTGGTTTTTGTGCAAAGAGATTTATAAAGTCGTGATGAGTAATAGATAGCAACTACCTCTGTGTGTAGGAATATTTTTACGCCACATACATTGGCGCTCTCCATGTGAGGATGTACTAGACACTGTTAGCATATACATTCCACGACACAAAATAGGGTGGTTCTCCTTTAATTCTGGTAAGGAAGAAGACTATTTTTAGTGAGTTGTTTGCTTTACAGTGACCCTGCAGTAGGTTGTTCTTAGAGGATTGGTGTTGATAGCATGGAAGGGGGTGCCATGCTCTCCTCTGACCACTTGTTTGGGAGTCAGAACTGGTGGCTCTGGCTGCAGGATAGAGCATGAAAAACAGGTTAATAATTGACCTATTGTCCTTGTTTTTTATTCTCAGGACTACAGACACAGGAATGATAACATCTGTTTTTTCAAAAACTTATAACGAAGAGAATGTTTTTATATCTCATGTTAAAAACAGACATGGTAGGTCAAGGAATGAGTGATTTGCTGTCTTTTTTTAATGGGAGTTCTTTAAAGAAGGAGAGATCAGATAGTGCTAGGGAGGATCATGTAGCATTCAGAAAACTTTGTGAATCAACCGCAGTAGGCTGAGACTGCCATTTTTTGTATGACTTTTCAAGTTCACATAAAGGTTACGTGGCTACCAAGATGAAAAGCACTCATCTGGCTTTTTTCTACCACAGCCTTTTTCCATTACTAAAAATGAGGATTGTGATGAATCATGTCTTCAGATGAACATCAAACACAAGTCCATAGTCTTCAGTAAGCATTAAATATAGATGTGAATATAAATAGAGGAGGTTATTATGTAGGAAGGAGGATAATAGCTAGGCACAAGTCAGATATTTAACATGTGCTTTCTATTCCATTGGTATCCTACATTCTTTTATTTGGAGAGAAGAGGGCAATAGGTTAGCATGACCCTGTTGTAGACTATAGGCTTTCAGCAGAAAATTAGGATGAATAGTTACTACTATCTATGAAGCAATTGTGATTCTGCTCTATCTCTGTAAATATCTGAATGGATATTTCATCCAGCTTTGTACTTACATGTCTTCATCCAGCAGTATTTTGTGTCATGGCATGGAGGAATCCCAGAGTTTAAATTTTCCTCATTCATCAAGGGGCCTTGTTGCAGAGAGCCTGCAATTGAACTTGGTCTTACCACCCTCATCTCTGCTTAAGACCTCCAGGCTCTGCTCTTCCCTCCAAGCCCAGTGCAAGCAGCTACAAGCAGTGCTCTGCTTTTCCTCGTTTGACACAGTGTGAGCAGGTCATGTCTCTGATGCAGATTTGTTTAAGCATGTCTGTTTAACATGTTGCCACTACACTGCAGCTTTTGGCTTGCAGGGGGACTCCTGGCTGTGTCTTGTTTGAAGACTCTGTCTCCAAAGGCCTTCGTGCTCAGCTTACATATTGGAACTCAAGACTAGCACCACAACTTCAGTGATTTTTCTCTCTCTGTTATATCCAAAAAATTCTGGATATGAATGCTGAGACCACTGCCCTGGCTGTACCCCCAACTATCTGTCGTGTTGCAGACTACAGACTGAAAATGGGATGGTCTATCAATCCTCTATATGAGGTTTAGGGTAGAACCAGAGAGATGTGTTACAGAAGGTAAATGAAGAGTTGCAATGTGCAGGCAACCATTGCAACCAGAATAACATCAAACATCACCAGCTAGCTTCCTCTTGGTAACAAGGAAGGTGAGGAGGTAAGGAGGCTTGTCACTCAATCACTCTTGGAATCTGTTGGATCTTAGCGTATTTAAATGTATATCAAATCACTGTTACTTGTTTCATGTGACATTTCAATCATCCTTCTCTTCTTCTATGGAGAAAATATCAAACAACCTTGTTCATGAAACCATCCATCCTAGTCACCTTTTCTCCACAGTTTACCCGAAACTATTTTCTCCTGAAATAGCAACACATTTGTACCTTTTGAGGATGGAGTTGGGACACTTTTCCTTGTGACTTTGTGGAGCTCCTAGAACACAAAGTTTTAAACACCTGATTCGTCTAGTTATCCAAAGTTAGAAACTTAACACTGATATATGATGAAACAGCCTTCGGTGATTAAAAGTACTTTGTAACTCTAGGTTAAGACAGGAAACTTCTTCTAAAACTGTTTAACACTTCGGAAAGAGAATCAAAAGTCATAATTCAAATACAGCCCCTTTAATTAAATCTTCCAAAGATAAAAGCGGTCTTCTAGAAACTCTATGAAGATCTTTCTAGCAGAAAAGTCGTACTGACTTTTTATATACATGTCTTCAGTGGACCACTTCACTGATCAGAAGAGCCCTTTATGATTGGACTTAATTGTTGCTCATCAACACCACTGCACCCTTTGTCCTGAAGTGGTGATTTTCTGTGATAGCTCTATAATACCTCAACAGCAGTGCTCTTCAAATATCAGGATATTGAATTAACCATGAAGGGGTTTTCATTAGCACTGGGAAAAACTGCCTCAATTTAAAAGACTTAAAAAAAAAAATCTGGTCAAGGATCATTGCAACTTTTCAAGGAAACTTAAGTGCATGTGATAAACTCAGCAAGTCTGCTGTGCCATGTGCTGGTCCCGACCTCTCTGGGAATTCCTATTAGCAACATTTTGGTCTTTTCCTGGAAGTTCTTCTTGCTTTAAACTTCTCATTTTTTCCTGCTTATGGTAGGGCACAGCATTTCCTTCAGACTCTTTACTTGTCGTTAGTTACTTATAAAGTCAAAAAGATTGCTGTGTAATTTCCAAAGACTTTCAACTTGATCTACTCTGATAATGACTCTTCATCAAAAGATGAAAATCTCTCACCAAAAAGAGATGCTAGTAGAATTTTGAGGTGTCTGCTAAATTGTAGGGGAGTACGGAGTCCAGGCAAAACATTTGCCAATTACCTTCAATGTCTGCCAAAGTTTTGAAGTTACTCACCCTGGGAGTGCAAACTAGCTGAAGCCTTTGTGGACAAAGAAGAGCAGGTAGGAGAGACCTGGTAACTCCATGGAGAAAAGGATTATTTCAGCACATTGTGAGCAGGTACAAATATAGGACATTCCTTCCAAGTCTGCAGCCATTCAAGGTATGTGGAAGTCAAGCATGCACCTTCTGGGAAACTTCTCTGAAATGAAATTTTTGTTTCTGATTTGACTTAAAGAAGATCTGTCTAACTATCAACATAGTGCAATGCTAGTATCTGTGGAGCTTTACTGTCTGTGAAACATGTGAAAACGTGAAAGTCTGGAAAGACCCTCAAGAGCATTCTATGTCCATCTCCTTCCATTGTGACTACATGGATCACTTTCTTTACCATCCCTCCGCACAAGGCTTTGCAGGCAGCCTTCAGGTGAGTTGTTCCAGGGCTTCACTACGCTTGCTCCTGGGGAGCTTCTCATAATGTCTAGCTTCTGTCTAGCTAGCCTGCTGCAGTAGGCCCACTCAGTCTGGTCTGTTCCACCATGGGCACTGGGACAGCTGGTTTATTTCCTCTTTGCTAGAGCATTTTATGTATTTGAAGTTGAATACCCTATGGACACATTCTTGATCAGTGCTTTGGAGATAATACTCTCTACAAGTGTGGGTCCACAAGGCTTTCAGAGAGACAGTGGAAAGCAACAGCTGTCTAAACTCTACCAGCTGCTGCTAATAAACTTCCCACTCTTGGCCCTGAGCTGTTTGATGGCACATGCTCTGAAATGTCAGGAAAGGAAAGACTCTTTGGCACAGAGCCTGTCTCCTCCTTGCATGGATGAGAAGGACTAGGAACCTGTCTGGGCTGCTGTAATCATGCTAAGTGTGGCTCCTTGTACTGCTGCCCAACCAGCAGCAAATGCAAGCCTGCAATTGTCCTCTTACCCATTACCTGAACACTATCCTGTTCAAAATGCCTATTTATGGTCTAGGTATCTCTCCCTGCTGGACCTTACAGTTACTATTGAGGGTCAGCTATCCGCATTTTGAGTTCCAGTTTGCCTAGGAATTAAAATACAAGCTTTTTTTGTTCTTGCCTTCTCTTTTCTTTCATATGGTGCGACATGTGACAGTTTTTTCTGCCCAGAGCCAGAAGAAATCAGCACTGTTACAGAGTGTGCTGCAAGCAGTCAGGACATCTTGTGTGCACTTACAAGTACCAGGATGAAGTTTCAGAATCATCAACACACAAATGACCTTATTACAATGATTCTTTATTTAAATACCTCATTTTTAAATGCTTCTTTGTTCCATAGCTGAAGTTGCATACACTAACATTATGAGCCAATTGCTTCCATCCTACTGGCAAGACCAGGAGATGAACCCAGAAATAACTCCATGGGCAGTGAGATCACAGACCTGCTGACAGATTTCATAACAATATTTGTGTTATATGTGGGGAAGATCCTGGCATAAGAAGTATGTCTGGATGTATCCCCACTACCTTATTCTTAAAGCCATTAAGAATGAAGAGTGACTTCACACTTCTGCCTTAGCTTTTCAGCTTTACTATCTATTGTCTTCAAGAAAATCACAAGAAAAGGGATCTTGAGCTGTTACAGGCTCTAATAAATATCCTGAGGTTTGAAAGTGAGATCCAGGCACCATGAGAGATAACAAATTGCTGCGATTTCAACCGAGTGAGTACTTTCCCTGGAAGGATTTTCTAAGGCTTATCTGCACCTGCTTCAGAATAACAGACCCTGGTGTTTGGAGTGCCCTCATCATCCCCAGTAACACAGTTGGGGACTCAGTTTGCCATCCCTAACACAGTCCTTGCTCTTTCTCACGTTTTCTCACTTGGCTTTACTTCCTGATATTTTCCTTTCATCATGTATCTTTTTTTAATTTTTTTTTTCTTAGAACTCTTCCAAATGTCAACAAGCATGATTTTCTGCAAGAGCAAAAAAGGGGGAAAGTGTACGCACCTAGGTCCTTTTATTTTACCTTTTTTGAGGTTTACGAGGCAATTGATGTGTAAACACTGTAACTAGTAACATTAGTTACATTAAATTAGGCCTAAAAATTATTAATCATGTTCCCATGAAAACCTGAATTGTATTTTGCAGCAAAATCTCTCGAAAGCAAAAACAAGAATGATCTGTAGCCTATAAATTTATCTCTTCCCTCTCCTTTCTGTCCCTGCTTTTGTGTTATTATGCTGTTAAGAGTGAGATTTAAAACCATGCCAAGCCAGGACCTATAGAATTATAATGTCAATGACATTTGAAAAAAGTGGGATTTCAAGTACGGCCTCATTTATTTCATCATGTAATGCTAAACAGAAGAACTTAGCCCGTAGAGTGTTCCCTGAAAGATGTTTAGTTTCCAGTTGCTGAGGAGCTGTACTAGCCACCAGTGTAGAGTGGGAAATCCTTGGGGTATGAGCACGTGATTCTCTCCTCTCCTGGCCTGCCAGAAGGCTGTTCCTAATGCCTTAGTGAAAATACTTTTAAACATGTGCAACAACAGAAATATGCATTCCACGCCTGAGTCCTGTTCCTGCAGTGCTACCTGTGAAGGCAAATCACTTCTGATCTGGGTTACATAGGGTTCTTCCCGTGTCAGGAGCACCAAATGAGGGCTCTTTACCCCACACCTTGTTCTGCTTTTGGGAGCAGGACTGTGAGGGTGCGTGTTTCCTGTGTCACCTCCCCTGGGTACAGCTTCTTCTGCATCTGTGAAACTATTTGGAAAATATTACAAAGAGTGTGTTCACCTCTTGTTTTTACTGGTCTGAGAAGCTCCGTGTACACCTATGGTGCAGCACAGAGAAAAAATTAATAAGGAATTTGCATGGTTTTTTGTGTGACTTTTTGGCTTCTGCTTCATATTAGTGAGAAATGTCTCTGGGATTGCATCTTGGGGAAAAAAAAGACTTGTGCCTTGCTCTAAGAAGTTATGGCAGGGCAAGGAAAAGGATAAAATCAGACTTTTTCTGGAGTCTCTACCTATGTGTTTGGTGTGAGCCACTAAGAATTCATGCTGATTCATTACCAGTGGAGGTCATGGAAATGGAGGTAAAAATTACTATTTTTTTTCCCCATGCAATAATACACATTCACTTATATTGGAACTGCTGTTCTCTAGAACAGACATAGATCAGTTCAACCTCTTCCCTACTATTTCTCATTCTACAAGAGAACACACAATATTCTCTGGGGCAAGGAAACTTGGGAGCTGGTGTGCTGAATGGGTGGCCTTTTCAGTACAGAGTAAAGTAGTGGGAAGGCAAAGAACCAAAGACAATGTGGAAGGAGAAGGCATGAGCCAGAGACAAGTCCAGGCCTAAAATATGACTACAACTAGTGCAAACCACTTGATGGAGTCTGAGTCTGAACTTAGGTGTGGCTACCAATGACCATACACCTGTAGCCACTGCTACAGCCCTGTTATTTTGGGTTATGTTTTCAACTGCAGGTGAAATTTTATCTTTCTTTGTGGACCCAAGGAAATACACAATTTCTCCTGGCTGATATCACTGCTGGGATATATTCTGAACATTTAAACAATCACTCTGTACAACAGGGATCGGAATGTTCTTCATCTTGACTGCTGCTGTGTTCTTGATCTATTAATATTCATTCTTTATGAGTGTCAATGAAGAATGGGCCTGGTGCCCAGATAGTTATAATCTGAGTCTACATGGCCAATCTGGCACACAATACAATGCACTGAAGTGACATTTTCATCTTTCAAAGTGTACTTCATTTTTGCTAGAGACATAATAGCAAAAACATCCCCAAATGATTTAATTTCTAAAACTTGCCCTGAAATTTCCACTTTACTGAGGTCCTTGCAATATTTTTTTTTCTGCATTGCAGCTCACATTGTCAGTCTTAAAGTCTGAGTTTTAAGAAGTAGAATGTTAAGAAACATTTTAATGTTTTGTTCTGTTTTTTGGCTGATCTGAAATGGAGCTTCCAGTGGGGACTCTTCTGTCTGACCTCAGACTCACTCACTACCCAATTCAACTTGAAAAGGCAGTATAGCTCTGGTAATTTGTCACGTAACTGGGATAAGATTTGTGGTTGTAATCACACTTGAGGAGCTATGGTAATCTATCCTGCAAATGTTTAGGAGCTTAAATTTAGCTGTTCTTTTCAGTAAAGCTGCTTGGGTTTTTGAAGTTCAGCAGGAGCTGATGAGTTTTCCAGAGCTAGATCCTAATTAGCTTCTGAATTTGGTACAGTTCAAATAATTCCAGAAATAATAAGCAAAAAGCATCGGTGTATCACGTTCTAAATGAGAATACACCTCTAAGTTTTCTCTGTCTAGCAGGATCCAGTGATACAAAACAGTCACATCTGTCTTTACTAGCATTCTCCATGACATCTTAATGAAAATTAAGAGATGCATGTTTCCTGTGCCAGCACTACCCTGGCATTTATTAACTGGCTGAGCTAAAAACTAGCCTTAGATAGAAATAATGAAAACATGAATCCAATGTGACTTGATGATGTCTATAGTTAATAGTCTCATTAGTGATGTAACTGTTTTAAATGATGGCAGAATAACTCAATATGCACATTAATGCAACACATTGATAGATTATTAATTATCCAAATGCTGAACTGAATTACTCCCTTACATAATTCCAGGGAAGTCACATCATGCCAGAAATAAAATTGATCCATATTATTCTCGGTATGATTGTTATGACTAAATTAATGCTGGTTTACTATTTAAATATCTGGTGAAAGCCCAGACAGACTTCTCACATGATCAGAAAACCATGAAATGAGTATCAGCATCTTTTTTAGAGTTGTAGAGCTGGATGGCCTCAAGAGGTTGTGCAGCACATTTCTTACTGGAACACAGGAGCAACTATGTCCAGGTTATTCCTGGCAGGTGTTTGTATAATCTGCTCTGAGGAAATCTTGAATGATAGAGATTCTACAACCTTTCATGGCAATCTATTCCCCTGCTTGACACCTGTAGTGTACATAAATCAGAAGACATTCAGTGATGCTGAAAGGCAGCCAGATGCCTGCCTCTTCTAACAATCAATATATATTACTTAGATAATTTTGATGATTTGGATATTTGTGACCTTGATTTTTATATGTTACATGTTTGCAGGTCTACTTACTAATCAGATACATTGAGATAAAAACTAAAATCAGGTTGTCTAGCATTACACTCTGGATAATGATGTTATGATGTTAATGTACGACAAGTCCATCCAGAGGGTTGTTCTGTATTCTAACTTCTTGTTGGGCAGGTATGTGCTGGGTCTTGTGTGAATGCCTCTAACACAACACCGATGACATTGCTGAAGAACCCCCACCCAGAAAAAAACCCCTTCATCCAGCTGAAAACGAAGATTCAGATGTCTGAATACATCATAACTCCATAATTGGAAGAAGTTAATTTTCTCAGTACCCATTAGGGGACTGGTATTGTGGTGCATTAATGCTATCAATGTTTTATACAGAATTGCCTTGACTGTCACAAATATCGAGAAAGTGCCTAACTGATTGTCAGACTCTTCAAGTAGCATTGATTTTACTGCTGCAATATTCAGATGATGAGGCAATTGCATCTTATCAGCTTATTGAAAAAGTCTCGTAAAGTAGTCAATGGTCATGGACTTATCTAGCTTCCTGATTTCTCTTTGTTTCTGTTCTGCATTTTCTATTGTTCTTTTTTTTTTTTTTCAATCCACCGCATCTGAGTTCTGGATGGTGGGATAGAGGTCATGATGTTGCTCTGTGTCCACAAGTATCACAAGGTTACCACTATTGCTTTTCTTGGGAAACATGCCAGTCTGTGGTGAGGAGCTGACAAATACGGACTGTCTGTGGTGCTCGCCATGTCAGGCAGAGGAAGACAACAGGAGATTAGCTCTGGAGAGAACTTGCACACACAGACACTTGCACTCCGCACACACGTGAAGAAGTGGTGTGCTACCTGCATGAGGTATTTATGCCAATGGGCTTTGCAGTGAAAATGGGAGTTCTGGTAGTCACTACTGGTGTGAAATCAGAGGTTTCTCCATGCTGTGAAACTGCACTGTCTTCTGGTGCTTGAATTGGCAGAAATGTTATTAAATGACAAATTGCCCATGCTGATTCATAGTGCTCACAGCCATCCGTAAGACCACTGCCCCAATCCAAGCTGTATCTTCACAAGAACCTCCTATATTTCTGGCAATCACCTATCTATCACCAACTGACAGAAACTTTAATCTGATTACAACAATAAAACTGTTTTCTATCTCTGGCGCCTGACTCAGGTTTCAGAGCAAAGTAAAAAGTATGACATCATCCCTGCTTGCATCTGTGTTGGGTATCTAATGAAATTACATGAACAGTTTGAAGACCATTAAAGTCAATGTTGATTCTTATTATTATTAAGAGCACTTTCCAATTTACTGCACCACAGGGCAAGCTTGAAAGCATCATTTTTCAAAGGTGTGTGCATTGCACTGGACTGCAGCAAAGAACCCTGCTGGTGGTAGAGTATGCCGGCAAAACAGAGAATCAATTCTAAAATTAATTGGCTTAACGTCTGCATAGATCCTTCCCTGCACAGATCCACACCTCCCATCATTTGGTGATAATAGGCACAGTAGTGACCTTGGGATAAGAAAGCCCTGGGTTGGCTTTTTTGTCTGAGGAGTTGGTGGTTTGCAGAGGTTTCCTCTTGCAGCCTGCTGCACCTCTGGGGCTGCATGTGGCATGGCTGAGCTCTATGCAGGTGCAGAAATGCCTGTCATTACTCCCAGCATAAGCCTGTGAGTCCTCCCTTTACCTGCTCCTTATTCTGGTTGGGATTTTTTATTCCAAAATTGATATTGACATTTTAATGCTCAGACCAAAAATACTTATAAGCTCAATGTCCACTTTCCTGAAAAGCCTCTGATCCTAAGTACTTTCACTTCTGTAGCTGACTGGGCTTCTCTGTTTTATGTGAAGGTGAATACAAGCTGAATATGATAAATACTGATACTACCAAAAAACTGAGGTATTTTGTGTCAAAGTGTTTGTTCTCTTAAATGATTTAAAGCATATTGCAGAAAAAAGACCTATGGCATTCCCTGGAATATTTTGTTATCTGAATATTTATTGCATCTCATGACACTGTTTCTTCAGTCCACCAGATAAAGGAGATTTTTCATGAGCCTTATGAACAGGTAAAACAGTTCTCTGTATTTTAGAACTTCAAAAAGTGGAAGGAAGAACTCTTCGTATAGGTTATGGTATGAGCAGGATGAGCCTCTAGAGATCCCTGTATTTCGCTTAGGAGAAGGTGTCCCTAGTCAGGCTCAAGTTATACAAAAGAGTTTTGCAGGCAATGACAAAAATAGAAGCTGCTTAAGTCACATGTGAGCTTTCAAACCAGCTCAGGAAGGTGGCTTGAAAACTTGAGCAAGCACACAAAGGTTTCTTTAGCACAAGAGCTGGCAGGCAGAAGGATGGCAGGGAAGGATGCAGATGTCTTCTCTGCAGAAGTTTTTGTGGTGTGTCTGCCCAGCAGTCTGACAGTGTTCCAGGGCCCAAACTGCCTGCTGTGTTAGATAGTGCTGGCAGTGGGACTACAGCGCTCTTTGCTCCTCCAGTAAGTTTACCACACAGTAAAGCATGTCTCCAGCAGAGAGGAACACCTAGGAGTAGTCAAGATACGCCTCTACCATATCCCGGACTTGTTGCTTCATTTCCTCAGCACCTGTTGACTGGCACCACAAGGCAGACCAAAGCTGTGTTATGTCTTTTCAGCAGGATCATTTTATTCATATGAAGGCAGTTCCCAAGTTCAGAGAGAGGAAAACCGGGGGGAGAAATCTCAAAGATGCTGTCCTGCTAGCCTGCTCATCACACTAAGGTTGTGAGCTTCTCTAAGAATCTGTCAGTAGCTCCATAGCTCTGCTAGGCATACTCTGAACAGGAATCATCCCTGGCTGATACACACCCATAAACTGCTAATACATAGCAACAGGTCTGAGGTAAGCACACGGGGACCACTGGAACTTGGAGAAAAACCTTTTATTTCACACAGTCAACTGCTTACTGGTGGAGCTGAAATGCCGATCTATGCATTTCCTTCCTGCCTCCCGATGCATTCGTGAGGAGCGGGGAAACACATCCATAGGAATCCTTGTGAAGAGTTTTTTCTGCTTTTCAGTTTTGCACTGCCTTGTCCTATCAGGCTCACAAAACCTTTGTAATGGTCTGTAATGTCTAAGGAGGGACTGGGGAAATGGTGTCCTCCATAGAGTGAATAATAGAGCCTAGTTTTCCAGAGGCCATTTACATCCCAGGAAATGGTGGCAATAGTATAATCAGAGCAAGTGTGTCATTTGAATCTCTTCTAAGCGTTCCCCTATAAAATTTTTATTTTATTTGAAAGATGTATAGCACCAGCCATAGCACAACAGAGCAGCATCAATTAACACTGGCCAGATAAGGAACTGCAAGATAAGGAGACAGTACAAGCAGAGATGGCCCTAAGTGAACAGAATGGAACTACTAAGAAGTCTGCCTCTCATGGAAAAAAGATAATCTCCTTTCTGCAGACATCACAACCTCACAGCTGCTAAATACAAAAAGGGGAAGGGATAGAGACAAAATTTTAAAATAATATGTGCTGCCCCTCGAGAGTATTTTTGTTATCTGTAACATCCTTCCTAAGTGTGAATTTGTATGAGAGGACTCTTGCTTGTGATAGGTTTTCTTACCAGGTACTTGCCATACTGGAGCCTGCAGGCTCTGTCCTGGGGACAGGTTGGTGTAGCTCCTAGAACAGTCAGAGTCAGCATGGTCAAAAGCAGTGAGGTATACTTTCCTAGCTAGAAGCCACAGAATTCCATTATGGAGATATTAAATATTATGACTGCATTGATATTAGAATCAATGCTCTGAAAATCAGAAATTTCTGTGAAATTATGTACTATACAAGGTATTTTCCAGCCCTTTGCACCACCATTGCAAAGCCTTCCATATATTTTGTTCCCTCATTTCAGACATATTATACTGCCCATCAGTGTGCTGCCAGGTGTTGCAAACCAGTGAGAGTTAGTGGCGTTCTGCTTGGAGGCAAAGATCAGACTACAAGCATTTGTAGTGCTTGAACCTTGTTGCTTAGAAATAGGGGAAGTTCTCTTCGAAAACTGCAAACACTAATAGTCCCATTTTAGGCAAATGTCTGCTGAAGTACTGATCCGTTTGCCCATGTGCTAGGGCTTCAGTGGTGCCTGCAATTCCGAAGGGAAGCCAGCCACTCAACTAAGAAATAAGGAATATTTATTCAGAAAAAGCCCCCATTCGTTCCCTAAAAAAATCCCCAACAAAACCCTAACCTGCAAGGTCCTTCAGTTAGAGAAAGCACATATCGCTGCAGTGAAATCATGAGGGTGTCTCTGGAGCCATAGCACGTAACAGCTGTCTGGACACTTGGGGCAGACTTCTGACAAGCCTGACTGAAGGCCCTAGAGGCAAGCACTGCAAGAAGGTGATCACAAGAACAGTAGGTGCTAGCTTAAAGCCCAACTGAGTATAGCCTGACAGCTAAGTCTTTTCGTGCTTTGAGTGTAGGGGAATCCTTGGATGCCGCAAGAGTGCTAGGGCAGGCTCGTGGCTATGCTTCCCTGTGGAAAAGACCTTTCTGAGTGATGCAGGAAGGTAAGGGGTTGAGAAACACATTTTGGTGACTTCTCTGCTCACCTTCCCCAATTAGAGAAGAACGAAAAACTTAGCCCTTGTTTGGCAGCCCCCGCAAGTGAGCAGCCACAACATCTTGCCTTGCCCTTGCCAGGACACTACATTTGTCAAGGGCAAAAATCCTGATCAAAGATCCAGCTGAGGTTGGGTGAAGCTGCTCAAAGGTCGTAGCTTAGGGCTGTCTTTCTCTGCCAGTTGTACTTCTTGTGTTCAGTGAAGATCTGATGTCCCGACACAGCCTTAGGGAGAGTAGCTACTTTGACAACAGCCTTCATTGTGTATATAATGAAAAATTAAAACTGTTGATTAAAGCTTACGAGTTTACTTCAGAGTCAGGCTTGTCAGAGAGGGGTACATGGATTACACAATCTAGTGCAGAGTTAGCCTCTGGTGGTAGATGTCTACCCCAGTTGCTGCTGTCTATAGCTGCCACTGTTGACTGTGGTATCCAGCAGAAATATTTAGGAAATTGCTTTAAAACTGCATCCACAGCAGGAAACAGCCATCCAAAAGTCAGTTTGGAGTCACCAATAGAGCTCACGAATATTAGCTATAGTAGACCTAGTTAACAACCTGTATTTTAGAGTCTAGAGACTCTGCTCCCACACAACCTTGCGATATTAAGATGGGTTTTTATAGCAGCCACTGTGAAGGTATCTTCTTGTTTAAGGCTTCAGCAGACAGGTACAATCTGTGATTCAATCACTTTTGTCAGTCAGCACTTTGGTGTTAGCCAAGGAATGAGCTGCTATTTTGTCTTCTTCCCTCACTCTTTCCTCACATCTGTGTTCAACTACCCGTTCACCTACCTATCATTAATCATAAATTCAATACCAGGCCCCCTGCTAGGTGGCAAGATTTCACTGATGCAGGTTTGTTCTAAAGCACTTGTTCAATAAATCTCTATCAGGATCTGTGTTTTTTTAATTGCCAGCTGGCCCCTTTTCAAAATGCAAGAAATTTTCCTTTCCACATCATTGTTACATCTTAGCTGAGTGGAAAAAGAAAAGACGAAAATAAAAAGGCCTAACTAGCATAAGGTAGAAGGATATTTTATAGAAATGCTTGGATATAGTAGAAAACACAATTCCTTCCCTGGACTGATGCAGTTTGCATTTCGAGATTTTGGAGTCAGGTTCCTCCTTCACATCCATCAGCCTGTGGGCTGCAGAACTGTGCTTCTACCACAGTCCAACAAAGTGCAAATTTTGTCAAAGGTTAAATAAAAGAGCTTCAACTAATTTACAAGCTAAAATACGATGTATTTCACTGGCTTACCACATTTCAACATTTGGTTCAGAATAATTTACTGCCTATATATTGGGTGTTCTACCTTTGCAAAACCATACTGCTGGCTGTTAACGTATAAAAAAATAGGAGTGTGAGAAAACATTCTAATTTCTCACCAGTGTAAGAAAAGATAAGAAAAAAATTATTAACACATTGGATAATAGCTTTCTGAATAGAATTGGATGAGTTTGCAAGAAAGGAGTCCTAGGCACCGATCCTAGCCTCTCTTAGAGCTGGAGTCAGTGTAACACATTATTCCCAATTTTGGGAATAATACCCTTCTTAAGAAGCAGGTAATACAGGCCAGATTCTGCATTAATCTTCATACCATGGATCTGGTATAAAGTCATTAGTGTTAGTGGTGTTGCAGAAGTGTCACTGGTTCACAGTCACTGGGCAGGCACCCTCTGCAGCCTGGCTCCACATTTCACAGTCACAGTACAATGATAGCTGGGCAACTAGTGGAAAGCAACATACAGCAGGTACAGACAGCTGTACTTACTTACACTGGGAAGTGAGCAGGGGCCTGTTCAGGCACTGGTTCAGCAAACCTCCTGGGAAACAACCCTTAGTGACAAAGGGCTCCATGAGAGCTTGACATATCTTAAGGAGGAAATCTAAAAGGTGCAGGAACAGGCCATCCCTGTGTGCTGAAAGATGAGCCAATGGGGAAGAAGACTGGCCCCGCTGAACAGAGAGTTTTGCATGAATTTAGAGAAATAAAAAGAATTTTTGACCTTTGGAAGTAGGGCCAGGAAACTCCAGAAGAGTACAAGGATGTTGTTAGGTCGTGTAGATAGAAATTTAGAAAGATGAAAGCTCAGCTAGAATTCAATCCAATGATTGATTTGAAACATAATAAAAAGTGTTTTTACAAATACTTCAGCAGCTGAAGAAGGTCCAAGGAAGATCTCCATTCTTTATTAGACATGGGAGGAGCATTGTCATCAAAGATGAGGAAAAGGCTGAGATACTTGATGCCTTCTTTGCCTCAGTCTCTTACAGAAAAACCTGATGTCCTCAAGGCAACCAGTCCCGTGAGCTGATACACAGGGACAGGGAGCAGAAAAGTCCACTTGAAATCCAGGAGGAAGCAAGGACCTTCTAAAATCCAGGATCTTCTAATTTCCAGGATGAAATCCAGGACCTTCTATTTCACTTAGATTCTCACAAGTCTCTGGGACTAGATGGGATCCAAGAGTACAGAGGAAGGAGGTGGAAGAGCTCACCAAGCTGCTCTCCATCATTTATTATCAGTCCTGGCTAACTGGGGGCACCCCAGGTGACTGGAGATTGGCCAATATAATGCCCATCTACAAGAAGGATCAGAAGGAGGATCTGGGGAACTACAGGCTGTCAAGCTGACCTTGGTGCTGGGGAAGGTTATGGAAACCATCATCTTGAGTGTCATCACACTCAAGGCATGTAGAGGAGAACCAGGAGATCGGGCCTAGCCAGCATGGGTGAGTGAAAAGCGAATCCTACCTGATCAGCCTGATCTCCATTTATCACCAGGTGACCTGCCTGGTGGATGAGGGAAAGGCCATGGATATTGTCTGCCTGGATGTTAGTAAAACCTTTGGTACTGTTTCCCATGGCATTCATCTGGGAAACCTGACAGGTGATGGCTTCAACAGGTGCACTGTTCACTGGGTAAAAAGCTGCCTGGGTGGCCCGGCTCACACAGTGGTGGTGAGTGGAGTTACATCCAGCTGGTGATCAGTCACCAGTGCTATTCTTCAGGGTTCAGCACTGAGGCCAAATTCTTTTTAATATCTGTCAGTCATCCGAATGAGGGAACTGAATACACTTTCAGTCAGGAAGGCTCTGCAGAGGGATCTGGACACTGATGGGCTGAGGACACTGATAAAAAGTTCAACAAGGCCCAGTGCCGGGTCCTGTCCTTGGGTCACAATAACCTCAGGCAGCTCCACAGGCTGGGGCANGTTAAGGAAACTTCCCTGCGCAGCCATTCAGGAGCCGCTCTGTCAGTCACTCTCACACCACGTGAGCTGGGACTGAAGCCCAAACTCAGCTACACACCTCACACTCACACAGTCAGATCAGATTTCCTTACCAGCTCAACCCCAGGTTTCTTTTGGAAGAGTCTCAGATGTCCAAATCCTTAAAATAATTTGATCATGGCATTATAACAAAATAACAGCTTGAGATGGTTGCCTCCGAGAAGGGACCCAGAACAAATGAACCCCTGGGATTTATATCCTCATCACGTAAACGCAGGGAAATCCAGGCATCATCGGCTCCTGCCATGTCTCCATGTCCCCTCACCTGACAGGGCCACAGGTCCCTGGGCCCCNTGGAAGAGTCTCAGATGTCCAAATCCTTAAAATAATTTGATCATGGCATTATAACAAAATAACAGCTTGAGATGGTTGCCTCTGAGAAGGGACCCAGAACAAATGAACCCCTGGGATTTATATCCTCATCACGTAAACGCAGGGAAATCCAGGCATCATCGGCTCCTGCCATGTCTCCATGTCCCCTCACCTGACAGGGCCACAGGTCCCTGGGCCCCTTGTTCTGCGAAGAGTTGACAGTCCATGGCCTCTTGCCAGGGGCTTTTGCCAGAGATTAACCCAGAGCTCAACCTGCAGCTCCCACTGCAGCTGCACCATGAGCTACCTGCACTGAATATATTCCTCAACACTGTCTTGTGTGCCTCATGACAAGCAGGACATTGAAATGCTAGAGTGTGTCCAGAGAAGGACAATGGAGCTGATGAAGGATGTGGAACCCAAGTCCTATGAGAAACAGCTGAGAGAGCTGGGATAATTTATCTTGGAGAAAAGGAGGCTCAGAGTAAACTTTATTTCTCTCTACAGCTGCCTGAAAGCAGTTCTTCACAGAAAGGGTGGTTAAACATTGGAACAGGATGCCCAGAGAGGTGGAAGTGTTCAGGAAGTGACAGGGTATGGCACTTAGTGGATGTGGTGGTGATCAGTCAAAGGCTGGATTCAGTGATCTTGGAGATCTTTTTCAACTGCAACGATTCTGTGACTCTGTGAATCTGTACTGTTTCATTGCCATAATCCTTCTATAGTAGAGAGACTCTTACCAAAATTTCACAGAGATGCTGAAGAACAGATTTGCCAAGATTACAATTTTCAAACGTTGGAAAATGTATTTCTGTCTTAAATCTGCATTGGGTTTTTTCAGTTTGGAACTTTTTATTTCAGAGGTAACAGAGAAACTCAGTTGAAATTACTCAGAGTTGCATCTTCAGTTTAATCAAGTCTTTAATTTTGAGTTAATTTAATTTTAATCTTTTAATTAATCAAATCTTTTATTTTGTCCTTTTAATGAGAAGGCTGTTTGTATTTTGGGGTGAATTAAAAGGGGTGAAAAGCCCCTGAAGGAAAACTTGTAGGCATCTGCCTAGTTTTGGGCAAATTTGGAAATTTTTGCAGCCTAAACCAGAATTACGTCAATACACCACAGCCAAGGCAGGCAGCCCTGCAGCAGAAACGTGAAAATGACCAGTTTATATCCTACATGGCACCTTTTGCACCATTGCACGGCATGGCTCAGCTTGAGCAAGCTTTGTAACATGTGTCTGGTGGCTGTTGGCAAGGCCTGGTTCAATCCCCAACTGACAGAACAGATGATAAAGGAAGACTAGGTGGAAAAGTGTCCTTCTTCCCTACTTTCTTTCTTTCTCTAAAAAAAAACCCCAAGAGAGAAAGTTGGCTGGTTTGATTTTTTTTCACCTAAGTACTTTCTGCTACATGCATTTCAACCATTTTGAAATCTCTGTCGCTTTTCATCTTTGAATTCAGAGAACTTTTGTCTGAGGTAGTAAAATCACCGGCTAGCTAAGCCTGTTATCTAGTAGAAGAGGATTAGTTTTCTTTTGATTATGAGAATGATCTTATACAGAGCATTTGACAGAGGCACGTTTTTCCTGCCATCAGCGGTGTTTTCCACAATTAATATGCTTAACCACAAGATGAGATTTTATCTACTTGTTTTCTCAGAAGATACATGAAAAGGATTTTAGAACTTGGTTCTCCCTGACTTTGTATTAAAACCTACCATAGAAATTTAGAATGTTGGACAGAAGCATCTTTTTTTGGCTCAGCTTGAGCAAGCAGGAAGGTAGCAGCTTTACCAAAAGGGAAGGGAGAACGGCAGTTTCTTACTATAGCCAAGTGTGCCCTCTGAGCTGGTTTCTGAGCTCTCCTTCTCCAGATTAATCACCCAGGTTTTCAGAAGAGACCCTTCGAATTTTTACATGTGTGAAGGAGTTTCTTCCTCCTATCTTAAAAAATATGAGTTATCTTTCTAACTCAGTTTGTATGAAATCGAATCGAGATAGTTGGCAACTTCTTATCTGTCTCTGGTTTCCCAAATTGGACAGCCCAGTGCAGATGCCCCTGTCTGTGTGGCTCACTAGCAGTGCTGTGTGGCACTCATGCATGACCAGAGGAGGCAAGTGGGACTCCCAGGAATGCGATTCATTACGTCTTGAAGCACAAGCATAGATTAGCTCAGATGAATCGCAGCCTGAGTCTCTGCTTGGACCACACTGGTGACTTCAGTTGTTTGGTCCAGATGTTAGTGCCACACCACAAAAGTCCTCGGAGGGCGTTCACAGTCCTGATGTCCCTGGGGACCTGGACCCGGGGTCTCCCCATACCCCACAGCCTAGGACAGTATTTCAGCCACTGAGGGTGAGGAAGGGGTTCCAGCCACCTCCTCTGGTGAGAGCAGAGGCTGGGAACACACAGACTGGCAAGTGTGCCTGTTAGGAGCTGGAAGAGGATCATGTCATGGCTCATCCTGTGGTCAGGTGCTGCTGTCCTGACAGTACAGCCAGTGGCTGAGCTGCAGCAATGAGAATTCCTCTTTCTCCTGCAGCCAGTGCTGCCAGCCTTCCTCAGGGTGGTTGCAGGAGCCTGACTTCAAGTCTGTAGCTGTCAGGACAGCCAGAGAAGAGATGCCTGAGCTGCTGCACTTCAGAAGGGCTGCGTTACTGGGATGATATGACAATACAGAAAACCTGTAAATACCTAATCTGAAGAAGGAACCTGGATCTCCTCCTGTAGCCCTGTCTGTTTAAATTGTTTCCCCAGTGCCCCTCATTCTTGTTGAGATGAGGTATAACCTATTACAGCATCTCCAGTTTCACACTGTGCAGAGCATTCTCATAAGCACAAAAGATGACGTAAAAAAGTAAGTATATTCTATATCTGATGTTAATATAATATTCTTTCAGCTAATTTTGGAGGATTTTGCAGCGCCCATTTAATTTCCCTAGTGTTAACTTTCTAGACAAATTTAGTTATGGTACAAAGGTTTTATATTGAGAAAGATTTTTCCTTTTAATTTCTTTCTGTTCTCCCTTTGCAGCAGGAGGTCTATTCTGCAGTGCACATTGTTCTCTGGAATATTCTCACTCCAGGCTATTGGTAGTTGTAGACAAAGAAATGACCATTTTCTCAAGGGTTCAGTGTGATGGAGATTTGTTTGCAGTGCCTTGCTTGAAATGTATATTGCCAGTTGTTAAGTTTAGGTTTATTTTAAGATTTAGGAAGTATTTACCTACTCTGCCTTGACCGTCTGAGGGCAGTGTCACCTAACACTTGCTGGAAGTGATATGCCTGGTCACTGCAAACTGTCTGCACTGCACCCACTCTCTACAGCTGTTACCCAAAACTTACAGACTTCAAAAAGAGCCTTTCCATGCATCTTAACTATATCTTGGACTTGGATATATTTCACTCACTCTTTGGGTCAGAGTGTCTGTTTCTATAAGTCTTCACTGGCACTGAATCCATTTTGGGGCATTCTACCTGATTCTGCCATCTAGACCTTAATCCAGATGGAACCATGACCGACCTTCAGGTCAGAACACTCACAGACATCCAACACAAACCGCTGGAAAGTTCTTTTTGCATGATGCAGTTCATGCTTGGCTAGAGCACGACCCTGAGAAGAATGTCCAGTTTTAAAGACCTCAAGTGATAAAGAATCTACAGCAGCCTTTGATAAATTGTTCCATAGGCAATCAACCTTGCTGTTAGAAAATTCTATCGTATCTTAGATTAAATATGTTTAATAAGTTCACATTCCACCGGATAATCAGTTAGTCTGAATAAGTTGTCCTCCAGTGTTTTTCTCCTTGTTATTAATGCTAATTGCATGTTGTGGAGCACAGCAAACCACCAGACCTTCTTTTGGAGGCTTCTATTAATTACATGCATGCAGGCATCTCTTTCTTTCTCTTTAATTCTATCTCATCCTGAAAGAAAGTCTTCTGTATGTGGTCAAGACAGGATTTTTGGGTAGGAGTGAATGAGACATCCTGCAGAAGGGACATCAACGAGAAAGGGATATCGGCCTTCTGCAATGGGTAGTAGACACTATAGATTTCTTCCTCTGGACTAAAGCTGCACAGGATGGGGATGATAGGAAAACATGGAAGATAGAGTGGTGGTGGCTTATGCCAGTTGAGAACCTGACCTTGTGGTTATGCTTTATCCCGCCTAGCTGTGGGCAACTGAAGAGTGGCGTGATTTTGTTTCAACCCACATACACAGGTGATGACACAAAATAGAAGATATATTTATGCAGACATACCTCGTAGTACTCCTTTCTTGCCTGGAGTACATAGATGAGCAACACACTGTCACAAGCTGGAGGGAAATGGCAGACTATATTGATTTGGGGGGGGGAACAACAGAGATAAAGTAATGAGGCAGTACCCCTTTATCTTTCTCTATCAACAGAGATATTAGGTGGCCAAGTTCTAGATCAACGTCAAATAATCAAAGATAATTTTGGCAGAAATGTGTAAAAACCCCCAAAGTCTATCATGATCAGTGCAATAATCCCAGCATATTAGGAGTTTGTTCACCACCTTAAAGCATTAAATGTGAGGATTCCTTCTTTCATGATTGGTGCTGAGAAAGCTGAATATTGACAGTAGAATACAGAGGTCACTGAGATTCAGGCATTCTCCTGAGTGTTAAAGGTTGTTTAGGCACTAGTAACTGACTCTGGGCATAAAGGGTGATTCTGAACACGTTGAAAAACAATTTTGAAAATGCAAAAATTTTTCAGGAAATTCACTCTCGTTGTTGTCACTGCCGTAATCTCATTGCAACTACAAAGACATGGTGGGATAGCTTGCATTACTGAAATGCTGTCAGGGACAGCCACATGCTTTTCTTAGGAAAGGTAGGCCATCAAGGCAAGGTGGTGGGTCTGCTCTTTATGGGAGAAAGCAACCAGAATGTATTCAGCTTTGCCAAGGAGTGGATGAAGAATTGGTTAAGAGCTTATAGGTAAGAACTGAGGGGCAGGCTCACATGGGTGACACTGCTGTGCTTGTTACAGGCCATCTGATCATGAGGAAGAAGTAGATGAGGCCTTCTACAGCTGGAAACAGCCTCACAGTCAGAAGCCCTCATTATTGTGGGGGAATTCAATCACTATGTTCCAAGACCACACAGTGAGGCACACACAGTCCAGAAGGATCCTGCAGAGCATTGATGATAACACTTTGGCACAGATGGTGGAGGACACAATGAGGAGACGTGGAGATTAACAGCAGGTCAGCAAGCCTGTCTGAGTCTGAATCTGACACTGATCTCAGCACAACCCATGTCTACCTGGAAGAAACTTTATCAAGAGAAGCAAGAAATTCAAAACAATAGAGTAAACGGCAACACAACTGCAGCTAGCCTTTGTTTGGATTCTTGAGATACCTTTGTTGTAGATAACCAATAATAGTACAGTGTTAGTTAAAATAGCCAATAAATCTATTTTAGTAGTTAAGCAACCAATGAACAATTAACATGAATGATAAACATACAAAAGTGTATATATATGACACTAACTTTTAGAATAAACACTTTTTGCCTGCATTTTATGTTAAAATTAATGTGTGTCGTGTTCGCCTCAACTGCGACAGAGACATGGGCTGCTGGACCTTGTATTAGCAAACAAAGGACTGGCTGGGGAGGTGAAGTCAAGGGGGCAGCCTTGACTGCAGCGACCATGAGATGTGGAGCTGTCTGGGTCTCCACATCTGACTGAGCTTTGTTTCATGCTACTAGTCTCATCACTAGGTAGACCTCCCTCTGCAGTGTCTCTCCTGATTAGTGTCGTGGTTAGGTATTGTACTGTCCAATTCAGTGCTCCACAGAGACTCTCCCAAACCAGATGCTGATCTCTCACTGTCCCTTTCCCTCCTACTTCCCACTGCAGTGGGATGGAGTTGAGAACTGGAGGCACAAATGGTGAAGATCATCGGTTGAGATAAAACCAATTTGCTGGAAACAGCAATGAGCTAAGAAAACAAAAAGAAACAGCAACAATATTAATTACGGAAGTACACAGAAGAGAGGGTGATTCACATGCAAAAATGCTTACCACAGACCCCAAGAAAAATGAACAATGACAGACAGCTTTCCCCCTTCCACCATGTTTTTTTTGACTGGAAGCCATGCCCTTCTTCTCAGAAGGCAGAGAGAGTCCCTTTTCCCTGCCCCTGGCAATGATGTGAGGTGCTATCAGATAACATTAAGGTCCTGGTTAAATCTAGGATGGCTAGTTACTGATGATTTTCTTACCTCATAACTTTTTGCTTTTCCCACTACAGTTCTGATGCTCTTACCATCTGGCCTATTCCCTGGGAGATGAGAAGTCAGATGCAGTATTGGCTCAGAAATGGAAATGTTTTTAACCACATTACCATGAGTAATGATCCAAGTCAGCCATAAAAAGGTGAAGATGAAGAAAACCCCAATGATGGTATCCTTGCAGCAGATGATTTGTGTTTGTTTTTCAAGAAAGGAAATAAACAGTTAAGGATGAAACATCTTCCTGAAGGACATACTGAAACACTTCATGCAGAGTGTTACCTGAGCATAGAATAGGATGTGTACATTGACATAAACCACTGTGTTCTGGAGACTTCAGACCGTCTTGCGGGTTTTCGCTTCATCTGAAAGAGAAACAGGAGAAGGTGGGAGGACATGTTAGACAGAGACCATTGGCACAAGAGAGAGAAAGCTCAGACACTGTGCTGGAGTGAGATAGCAGTGCAGTCTTTCTTCTGTGACCATGTCCTGGTTTGAGACAAATTCAGAGAAATGCTCCGAAAGGAACATCTCCTCAAAAGAAGGCAGGTTACAGCCACCCCTCCCCCACCAGGTTCAGGAAAAAAAAATCCTCAGAGGAAAGTGAAGAAGAAACAAAACTTTTTATTTAACAAACACACAGGAAAAGAATAATAATGCTAAATAATAAAATCTCTCGCTGTGGAGAGAAACCTGGAAGACTTTAGGGTCCTTCTGTGGGTGTGGTCTCTCTCCCCCTCCTCAGAGCTGGGCCGGCCTGGGCACCCTCCGGGCCTTGGTGGAGAGTTTTCC
>VZRR01008563.1:113712-158731 GCA_013398015.1 Oreocharis arfaki
ATCTATTGTAGTAGTTAAGCAACCAATAGACAATTAACATGAATAATAAACATACAAAAGTGTATATATATGACACTAACTTTTAGAATAAACACTTTTTGCCTGCATTTTATGTTAAAATTAATGTGTGTCGTGTTCGCCTCAGCTGCGACAGAGACATGGGCTGCTGGACCTTATATTAGCAAACAAAGGACTGGTTGGGGAGGTGAAGTCAAGGGGGCAGCCTTGACTGCAGCAACCATGACATGTGGAGCTGTCTGGGTCTCCACATCTGACTGAGCTTTGTTTCATGCTACTAGTCTCATCACTAGGTAGACCTCCCTCTGCAGTGTCTCTCCTGATTAGTGGCGTGGTTAGGTATTGTACTGTCCAATTCAGTGCTCCACAGAGACTCTCCCAAACCAGATGCTGATCTCTCACTGTCCCTTTCCCTCCTACTTCCCACTNATCTCTCACTGTCCCTTTCCCTCCTACTTCCCACTGCAGTGGGATGGAGTTGAGAACTGGAGGCACAAATGGTGAAGATCATCGGTTGAGATAAAACCAATTTGCTGGAAACAGCAATGAGCTAAGAAAACAAAAAGAAACAGCAACAATATTAATTACGGAAGTACACAGAAGAGAGGGTGATTCACATGCAAAAATGCTTACCACAGACCCCAAGAAAAATGAACAATGACAGACAGCTTTCCCCCTTCCACCATGTTTTTTTTGACTGGAAGCCATGCCCTTCTTCTCAGAAGGCAGAGAGAGTCCCTTTTCCCTGCCCCTGGCAATGATGTGAGGTGCTATCAGATAACATTAAGGTCCTGGTTAAATCTAGGATGGCTAGTTACTGATGATTTTCTTACCTCATAACTTTTTGCTTTTCCCACTACAGTTCTGATGCTCTTACCATCTGGCCTATTCCCTGGGAGATGAGAAGTCAGATGCAGTATTGGCTCAGAAATGGAAATGTTTTTAACCACATTACCATGAGTAATGATCCAAGTCAGCCATAAAAAGGTGAAGATGAAGAAAACCCCAATGATGGTATCCTTGCAGCAGATGATTTGTGTTTGTTTTTCAAGAAAGGAAATAAACAGTTAAGGATGAAACATCTTCCTGAAGGACATACTGAAACACTTCATGCAGAGTGTTACCTGAGCATAGAATAGGATGTGTACATTGACATAAACCACTGTGTTCTGGAGACTTCAGACCGTCTTGCGGGTTTTCGCTTCATCTGAAAGAGAAACAGGAGAAGGTGGGAGGACATGTTAGACAGAGACCACTGGCACAAGAGAGAGAAAGCTCAGACACTGTGCTGGAGTGAGATAGCAGTGCAGTCTTTCTTCTGTGACCATGTCCTGGTTTGAGACAAATTCAGAGAAATGCTCCGAAAGGAACATCTCCTCAAAAGAAGGCAGGTTACAGCCACCCCTCCCCCACCAGGTTCAGGAAAAAAAAATCCTCAGAGGAAAGTGAAGAAGAAACAAAACTTTTTATTTAACAAACACACAGGAAAAGAATAATAATGCTAAATAATAAAATCTCTCGCTGTGGAGAGAAACCTGGAAGACTTTAGGGTCCTTCTGTGGGTGTGGTCTCTCTCCCCCTCCTCAGAGCTGGGCCGGCCTGGGCACCCTCCGGGCCTTGGTGGAGAGTTTTCCCAGGGAGTTCTGGTGTTCGAAACAGTCCAGAAGAGAAGAAGGAAAAAAACAAAATCCCAGGAAAAAAAGAAGACTCTCTGTCTCTCTCCAGAGAAAGCCAGAGCCAAAAGCTGGCTGAAAAGCAGGAAAGGTGCTTCCTCCCCTCTCTGCAGCAGCAGCAGCAGCAGCTATCTCCCCGCAGCAGAAGAGCACAGAGATGAGTAGCCAGAGTGACCTTGGAGCACAGAACTGCTTTAAAAAAGTTCATCTGGCCTTTTTTCTTTCTCTCCTTTCTCTCAGGGTTAGTTTAAAGGGACAGAAAGACACAGGATTCATTTCTGGGCGATATGGGATACAACATCATAAAGTCATGCCAAGACAGACCATCATAGAGAGTTTCAAACCAAAAGCTGTGGAATGGGGTCATGGATTTGCCAGGTAGACTGATGTCTTCACTCCTTGGAAAAACAAGTTAATCATATTCTGTCTTTACTGTGAGCTGTTCTTGGCAATTTAAGCCATATCCTGGAGACAGTGGAGGGGAGACAGTGCAGAGTGGAGCCAGTGCAGAGTGGAGCCAGTAGACAAGCGTGTTATGGGGTTTGGTTTGTACATGCTTAGGGAAGCTGGTCACTTGCACAGGAAAATGGCTGATTTCTGAAAAATTATGCTTATTTTTGAAAACCTCATCTCCATTTCTCAGTATTTATTTTATTACATTTTTTCTGCAGATTACAGTGACAATAATCCTTCCCTGACAGTGTTGTAATGGTTGCAGCTTGATCTGTCACCTATTTATGTGGCAGGAAAAGTGGCAAGGGGGCTAACTAAGCAGTTAGGAAACAGAACTGCTTTCCTGATTGGGGTCAGAAGGTAAAACACAATAAACTCTATTTTTGGTATTATAGGTCTTTGTTTTTGTTGTTGTTTATAGACATACTAGCTCCCCAAAGTAACTCTGGCTTATTTGTAATTTCCTTTTTTGACTGGTACACAGTATTTAGCTATTCAATTTTCTGATGTTCCAGAAAATAGACAGGCATTATTTGAAATAAATGTTCTCTCAGGCTGTGAGTACTTTTCCTTCTGTTCGTTTCTGGATCTGCAAAATGGAAAGAGACTTCAGGAGCAGCCCAAATTTATTTTCCAAAGAGAAACATGTTTGCCATTATTTTTTTTTGCCACATACCACGGTATTGTTTTCTCCATTTTATTGTCTCAGAGCTGATGTTAAATGTGATTTTTTTAGGGTATGCTTTAGTTTTTCAGTATTTCTTAAGCATTTTTTCTGCATTATAGAAATCAGAATCCATTTACTGCCAGATGACTGATGTTCACCCATGTTGCTTTGTTGGATGGTTACTAGATACTACATGTATTTCATCTATAATATCCTAGAAAAACCTTTCTCCTCTCTCTCTCTTTGTCTCATTCCACATTTTCATGTCTCATTTTTTATGCAGCCTCAGCCTCTGTCAGTCATTCTGATGACTTTTGAACTAGTTTGTCAATTTAAATTAAATTAGCAGGAGGTCAAGAGGGAGGTTCCAGCACATTCCGTGAAAGTAGGAGATCTTAACAGATGGCTGCACTGACAGTATTGGCCACACTCCTGTGTGCTCCTGCATGCCCTGTGCAGCTTCAGGCGCAAGGAACGGTTGCTGTCCTCAGACCCAAATTCTGTGGTGATTCCAAGCTGGCAGAAACGCAGCAATGATGCCCACATGGTCTGTCCTGTGCTGCCAGGGCAGTTGTCATTTCTTGCCTTGGGCTGTGGCTTCCACAGAAGAGAGGGGCTGTGCAGGGGGAAAGGAACCCTAGGGGACAAAATGCAGAACTCCACCAGCTGGCATTGTGCTAGGTCTGAGTGGACGGGTGATGTCACTGTCTGCCGTGTCCATGCTAGCTTTCAAGCTACGACAGATGTAGCACAGCCTCCCTCATGGAGCAGAGTCTGTTGTCCCTGGAGAAACTTCCAGGATCGTATGACATTACATGGAGGTTTTTAAAAAAGAGAATGGCAAGAGTGTTTACCTAGAAAGCTCATCAGCACATGTATCAGAGAAGTGTTAGAGCCGATTTGGAGCAGAATATGACACTCTGCATACCATTGGTGTAGCATCACAGACACACTAATACACCTTCAGCTTGAGGCTCGGATGGCTGGAATTCACATATGCAAAGGGTATCTGTGCTCCTCCTTTCTTGGGACACAGTCTTGAATGGGCTCTGAAGCCTCTCCCAAGTGCCTTTAAAGGAACAGTGCCAGGCGTGAAGGGGCAGCGTGCTGCCTGCAGCTGCCAGCGCATGGTGTGCCACGGGGCCCTGTGCTCTTGCAAGGGTGGGTGTTTCACACTGCTAACTTCTTGGGCTTGGGGCTGGTCAGCCTAACCTGGGGGTCTGGCTTTGCCACCTAACTTGCAGTTAGATTTTAGGCCTCGCTTGAAGCAGTCTTGCCCAAGTGTCTGTGCTCCCTGCCTACTGAGTGGGCAGAGGCAGGAGTCTGTACCTTGTCAGACAGGGTACTCCCGGAGGCTTTCAGAAGACGTGATTTGTTTGCTCCACAAAGTATGGGTCTTTACGACTTGATCCTGCTTTCTTAGGCACCTTGCAGTTGAGGGGCTGGTAGGTTAGGTGTTTTGGGTGCTGCTCTCAGTTCAAACACAGTTTTGCAGACTAGCGGTTGACAGGCAGGACCGCGTGCGCGTGGCTGCAGGGCGCTCACAGGAGTGCCGCAGCACAGGTACGTGCGCTGCTGAGGGACTGCTGTGGGTTCCGCTGAAATGTGCTCTCTCATCACAGGCAATTTTCCTGCCGCCTCTCCTAAAGATATGCCTTTGCTGGGGTGTAAGGAAGCCTTTAATGTCCTGACTCACCACAAAGTTTATTTAATAGAAAGAAGGCCGTGCACACTTGCGTGGGTCCGAGTACAACTGGAAGAATGCTAGCTGCTCGGGTTTTATTTAATCCTATAGAGCAGGAATCAGTTGAAATTTCTAGCCAACTGATTTTCTTATTTTAGAGATCATCACACCAAAATGAATAAGAGGCTCTGAAAAAGCAGATATAAATAGCAGTGATATTTGCTTATTTCTGCTATTCTTGCTAAGATTTTATGATGTGTTTTTAAGTCTTGACTATATGCCTCAAGGTAGAAAACACACTAAAGCAGATTTTTTATCAATCGTGCAATGAACTTTACATAATTTCCTTGGTCCTACTGTTGTTTTTCAGAGGAAATTAAAAAGGAAAAAAAATATTTCTAGGGACTATCACTTAGCAGATAGCCTCTCAGTAAAGCAGCCTTGTGTGCTTTCTAATATTAGGCAGTCATTGCTAGAAATACTATAATTTATTTTTCATTCTGAATCTCTCTTACTAAAAAAGTCAAAGCCCATCCTATTTTTTGTCCAATTTTGAAAATTCATGGATTCACAAATTCATGTATGAACTTAGACATCTACTTAGTTTTCTGAATGAATTTTTCCCCTTTTATGAGCCACAACACTTAATTTAACTCTGCTTTTTGATGTATTTGTAGATACTGCAGATGACTACATAATGAATAAAGTCACTAGCAGACTTTTCTTTATGTTTCATGTCACCTGACAACCAAAATAAAACCGTGACAAAGAAGTTTTAGACAGTGTTTGTTTGAGGTTGGTGGAGTGAGCAAGTCTGTGTAAAAACTGTTAGCTACCAAAACCCTGAAACCATAAACTAGTTTTCAGTTTAGATTGTACAAAATGCTAAATACCAAGAGAAAAAAAGCCCCATGACTTATCTTACAGGAATACCAGCTAGTTGATGTCTGTAAAATATGTTGAAATAAATGTGAATCAAAATTTAATTATAGCAAAAATTTTTTTTTTTTTAATTTTAAAAATCTTTTTATTGGTTCAGTAAAAAACTATGACAGAACAAAAAGTTGACTAGAATGAGAATTAATCTTATAGAAACAATAGGTCAATGAAATATGAAAAGAGTATAAGCTAAGGTCCCTCTATTTGTGAAGAGCAAGCTGAGGTTTCCCTTCTGGAAGGCAATGATCAGGGAAATCAGAGCATGAGGATATTCTGATTGGCTTAAATTTTTACTAGTAAATATCTTCACAGGGAGTAGTACCTTCCTGTATTCTGCATTTCTCACTGCATATTCAGTATATTAAAAAACTGAGTAATTTAAATGTCTTAACTTGAGTTTTACAAAACCTCCAGTTTTCAATCAAAATTAAAGAGTAAACACAGGTCGATTATAAAATATACTGTCTGTGTAACAAGTTACAATATGACAGAGCTTTTGTGGCCAAATTCTAACTTTAGAGAGAAATATACTCTCAGAGTGGAACATAGTCCATAGAGAAAAATACTTTCCTTTTTGATCTTTGGATCAATTCACTGACATCGAGAAGACAAGATGCAAAGAAGCAATCCCCAGATACAGAATAAAATGAATAGGTTTGGTTTGGTTTGGTTTGGTTTGGTTTGGTTTGGTTTGGTTTGGTTTTTTGTAGTCCTGCACATTGTTGCCATCTTCAATTGCACAGGAAGCAGCAATACTTGGGGAGCATTAAACAGGTCTATCCTGACAGTAACCTGGGGCTCCATCAAGCAGAATGAAAAATGAAAGTTAAGGACAAATTCAGAGGGAATGCAGGGCACAGTGCAGGAGAAAGTTACTTAGCAAATATTTGTAAGTAGGACAGTTCTTGAGCATGCATAAACATGCTAGAAAAATTATATGACCTCTGGGGCCCCTGTCTTTTCAGACCAGAGCCTGAACATTCACTTTTTTTTTAATATGCCTCTACCTTAAGTATATCTTCAGATACGAGAAAAGAGGAAAAGTATTAGAAGGGTAGAGTGTAACAGAAGACATGTACTCAATAGGGATAAATAGGAGTTAAAAAGTAAAGGAGCAATACAAAGATTACACTTAAAACCTGCACTGTTAATTGGAATCGAGTCACAGGGCTTTTTTTCTTGGAAAAATGGCAATTTGTCTCCAGCTTTGGCAGAAGAGCAGCATGCATAAGAGCAAATAATATTTGAAAGTAGAACAAGCCGGCATGGCACCAAGTGAGATAAATGCTTAGCTCATAATCATTAACTCCTGGCCTAGCTACTGCTTTGCATTGCCAAAAAATCAGGATTTGGAGATGAATTATATAGGCTATAAATAATAGTTCCGAGATGCAGCATCAGAAAATAGTTGTAACTTTATTTGCCCATGATCATTAAAGTGCTATAAAAACAAAGAAAAAAAGAACATCTCCTCTTGGGAGCCCTAAATCACAGATTTGCTCTGGTAGCTACTAATTTTTTGCTGCAAAAGTAGCTAATGTCCTTGTTATTCATGAACCAAGTGCCGGCTTCTGTTGGCAATCTTTTCCATCACTACCTACCTGAACAGAAAAGCCCTGCTGTTCTTAGAAGGGAGGAAAAGTGGTTGCAGCATCTTCTAGATGACAGATCGAAAATGTTCTGGACTTCTGCCTCAGCATGAAGCTGATCTACTGTGTAAAGCCATCTATTTAGCAAGATAACCATCTGGCTGGAGTAGGCTTGATGAGGTAATGGTTTTATTAATTCTTATAATAAGTAAGATGAGTAGACAAGGCTTCCTATGGCATTCAGATATGAGTATTTGACCTTTACAAAATCATCTACCTTCCTTTCTGCTGCAAAACCGAATGATTTTTAGTGTATCAAATGAGTTACCAGATGAATTTTCGCAGTGCTTCACAGTGAGCATGGGAAGGTCCAAGTTTGCTTTTCACATCTGCAGAAAAGTCACTTTCTAATCATCAAGATTGAAGCAAGAAAAGGCTATTTGCTCCAGACTCCTCTATTTTCTCTGCACTGGAGGACATCGTACACTATGTGCATGTTCTTCTAACTCCGTGAGTTGTCCTGACCGATTTTCTGCTCTCCACCAGAAGAAGCTATCACATTCCTTGGCAGCTTGTCTGAAAGTTGTTCCCCACACTATTTAAAAATGGTGACCTGTTCCTTAGCTACATTTCCATCTTAAATTTCTATCTACTAGTTTTACCTGTGCTTTTATCTTAAGCATAATAAGGGCTCCAGGACTGAGCATCCTCATTGCCTAAAGGAGCCACAGCAAAGCACTTGGCTTTGCTAAGTGTGCTAATCAAACTCCTGCACCTTTCCCTCCCTGTGCTGCTCTTCTTCCAGTCCTGAACTAATTTATATAACTTTTACCTTCAATATCTGCAAGTTTTCAGTGTATTTTTAGAAATGAGGATGCCAAAGGTGGACAGAATTGCACTGTGAGCGAAGCTGCTTGCATGAATAAAGAAAGAAATTTTTAAATTTTGGAAGAGATTTTAAGGTAAATTCAGACTCCAAAATAACCTAAGTAGCTAAGTAACACAAGCTAAGGAAAAGGAGCTTGTGTGCCTGTTGGGGCATGGTGGCCTTTAAGAGGTAGTAACTAAAGAGGTACGGTGATCCATCATGGGCAGCATTTCTTGTGCATGAAATAAGAGGAATGTTGTAAAGGCTGCTACCAAATGACGTAAAGCCATCCCCTTTTTCAGTCTGCAAAAGTAAACTGTAATAATATTGTCCAATGTATCCAAGGATTATCTTACGGGCATGGCTGCAGGTTCTGCAGTCTCCAATGCAGAATGGCCAACACAAACGTGGTCAGTAACATGTGTGTTTTGTCTGCCTGTGTGCTCACTTTACCTCCATCACTTCACCACTCTCAGCTTTTCGTAACAAGGCTTCATTTGCCCTTTCATTTTACTTCTCTGGTCTTCCACTGGAATTCATGTTGGTTAGCACCAAACCCAAATGAACTGCCCCAGGTAAGGAGTGAGCATTGACAAATACTGAATTCGAGAGGGACAGAGGTCCTTTCAGCCTCCAGAGAGCTTATCAGGTTTCTCCTGAAGGTTATCATTGCTTCAGAGTGTTATCAGAAGTTGTCAGAGATATGGCTGAGAAGCCGTGAGTTGTCCTGACCTTTAATTCTGCCACATCAGTCTCAGAAAAGCTGGATGCTGTTCTTGTACGTGGGTTGTCCATGCCAGGTCCTTCCTCTAGCTCTGTATGGGGACTTCCTTAGTCTTGGGGTCCAACCCAGGTTGGGCAAGCGGACAAGCGGTGGCTGGGGTCACTGTGTCCTGGTGACACACCAGGAACAAGAGCTGCGCACGGCTCTTGGTGTGTGCTGCACACAACCATTGCTCGCCTGATGACACCGCGGCAACCTCTGCTGGTGCCCACGAGGACACACTCAGCTTCGAGGCACAGAGGGATTCCAACCCACTTTGGGATGTTGCAGTGGTCGCACCAAGGGAAGGAACCCTTCCACAGGGACAGGTTTTCCCCAGATTTACTAAATATGTTCTGAACATATGGTTCATGCCTTACTCATGCATTAAGTTTAGAGCTGCTGAAACACAGCACGTGCAGTAGTCTTGTTTCATTAGCTCTGTGAGGAGTCATTTCAGTTTGAACAGGGAAAAGGACCAAAGGAAGGTTTAGCCAGACGGACACATGGCAGAAAGATTTGTAGTAAACTCGTAGCCTGTTGTTCACGCCCGTGGCCCAAGGAAGGAAGGAGCTGGGGCCTGCGTCACGAAGGCAGCATGGCACAGGTATGTGCTTTCTCTCTTCTCCTGGAACAGCTGAAAACTTGAATGATGGTAGAAAGGATGGGCACAATTTGGAAATGCTATTTAAAAAGATAGTGCGGCAAACCAGCACTTATTGGCATGTATTGAACAAGCTGACAGAGAAAAGGGACTTAGAGCTGTTATGGCAAAATCCAGTGTAATGCACTGCCATGGTCATTTATGGGATAAGGAGAAACTATGAATCTCTACAGAGCCAGCATGGTAAGGCCCCTGGCTGCCATGCAGGCGTCCCTATGTGTTGCTACTGGCATGACTGGCTCTGCAGGATGTTTGTGTGGAGGCAAGGCTTGCTCCTCAGAAGGATGCACATCCAACAGCAGTGGGAAGGTGGGAATTGCATTTGCTTTTGGAGCATGTCCCATGGGAATCTCTGACATGAGAGAGGAGTCTGTAAGAGGAACAAATGCCGTACCGTTTTCCAGCTCCCTGGTCCTAGAAGGCCGAATTCCCCAGTAACAACATCCTGCCTCTTCAATCCCTCCTTGGCCTCAAGAAGAGCAGATGCTCTTTTTCTTCCTTTCCTCCCTCCCCTCCCTCTATCCCTCCTGGCTGCAGCAGGCCTGTTTCTGCAGTCAACTGCTTCTCCAAGGATCTGCTTTTCACGGTTCTTGTACATAGACTTGCACAACCCCCTGGAAAAGGTGACTTTCCTCAGAAATGAAGAAGGCCGCTTTGCACATGTGCCGTGCTTCACTGCTAAGCAAATGCTTTGGAGCTTTCTGTTAAAAGCTTTTATCTGTGGAAAAGCATAGTTTGCTTTTGTGTCACACTCACTTGTGGTTGCACTGAGGAGAGGCAGGACACACACACACAAAATGGTACAGGCTGCTTGCAAATAAATACCCTTCACTGAGTAACTACTGGTAGTGTAAACATTCTTCTTAGAGGCAACTTCAGAAGAGAACCCAGTGTAATGGGGGACCCTTGGTAAACGCCAAGACCCCTGGAGCTGGTCAGTTGTGTCACTGCCTCTCCTGCTGAACCCTTCTCTGGCAGCTTCTTGAGGTTGTAGACCCACACTTACCACTTCTCTTACCAGGCTTTAACTTTTTCCTTTCCCTGTGCCCATGGCCTCCCCTGACTTTATTTCCTCTACATGTGAAGAAGAAGCCATCTTTGGGTGGAGGTTGAGCTCCTCCACCTCTTGCCCTAAAGGCATCAGGGTAGGCATGTGTCTCCTGTTAATCATCGCATGGAGGATGTGGTGGAGAATATCAAGTCGACTTTTGTATCTGCCTAAATTCAACAGAGACATCTCCATTTGCCCTCGGCGCCTCCACTGGCTGCAGAGATGGGACAGCCCAGACAGCCCTGTGGGATGGCCCAGGCTAGAGAGGGGTGTCCAGACACCCCGGAGCCATGTGGGGTTCATGCTGGGATGGCCAGGCATGTGTGGTGTGTGGCAGGATGGCAGGTGATCCCTGGCAGCACAGGGATTGAATGTCTTACAGGTGTCAGGCACGCAGCAGCCGCCCTCAGCCGCCCTCAGCCGCTGAACAGGGTCAGCTAATGGCAGAAGTGTCTTGGGCTGGCTTACACCTTGGGCTGAGGGATATCTGATCAGTTATCTCATGTTTCCCTGCTGGAACCAGGCACATGCACCCCAGCCTTGGTCTCACCCGTGCTGCCTCATGCCCAGCAGCATAGAGGAGCTGCTCTGTAATCACAGACACAAACACAGATGGGGCTGACCTCTCTAGCTCCTGGCTTTAAACAAAATCACATGCAGCTCTGCAGCCCTAAGGATGGGTTTTTTTTAATACATAATTTTTTTTTTTTTAAGAGTAGAAAAAGGGACAATGTTCCTGTAACTGTTCTTCAAAATGGAAACCTTGTTAGATAGTTGCAGAATCCATGCATGCTTGCAAAAGTTGAAACAGTTTTAAAATAGCACAGATTAGTTCTTGGGGATGTAATTATAAATGCCTCATCAAAACTGCCAGGGAAAACCCTGAGAAGTGGACTTGTCCAATTTTTTTTTTCTCTGTAGAAGTTTCTGAAGAATACTACTTTTCTTTCAAAGTGTATTTCAGCCCTATTTATAGTCTGCTCTTTATACAGGAACTTCTAACTTACAAATACTGAATTTGCTATATTGCAAAGTCTTTGAAAGACAGGACCTGATTGCTTAATTTCTGGAAGGAGATGGCTATTTTATCTGTAGGTGACAGAATGGATCTAATTGGAATATCACATTTAGGGTATGAATTTTCCATTCCAAGTTTTAATGGTCTCGTGTACTTATTGCTTGTGATATAACTCCATTAGAAGTTATTTTCTTTAAAATACTTGGGATATTATGGAGCTGGAAGACATAATGTGAAGGAGGTTTCATTAAACCTCACTCTAACCCTGCATCTTTGAGGGGATTTCTATTGGCTGCTGCTTCTAAAAATGAGCATATCAATAACCAGGTTATGGGCAAGGCAGGAATTTATCTGTTCGCTGGATCACTGCTGAAATTACTTGCATGACAAAAGGGCATGTGATTGCTAGAATACCCAAACAAGAGGACATACAGTCATTATTCTTGAAAAAGAAATAAAATCCTTTAAAAATTGTTTTTTAAATATGAAAGTAAAATATTGATCTGAGTGATTCTAAGTCAGCCTGGTCCAGCTGGGAATCTGCCCCATCTAGTCATACTCAGAGGGATGGATATTAATCTATTATTCAACTGCACAAAGTTCAGTGGAATAACTGTTCTCACTAATTGCTAATGGGCAAAATTACTGGTGCTTATAGGAGATATTCTGGTAACAGATAATTAAGCAACTAAGTAGTTGAAAATGCCAGGAGAGAGAAATGATCTTTTCACCTCGCTAAATTCATTTTTAAAACCGTGTCAGCTGAGCTCACTTGGCTCTGTACAGCCAGCCTGCAGCTCTGCCAGGGAGGGGTGCTGTGGCCACCAAGTGCACAAACCAAGGGCAGAATGAGGGAAAACCCATTTTCCTGATCCTGCTTCAGCAGCTGCCATTCATGCTCAAGAAGAAGGTACAAATCTCCAACAACTGCTTTATGTAGCTCTTGCTTGCACTGTCTTATAGAAGCCAGGCTTTTACTGACACTTGCTTCCTGGCTGAGAGATGTTGTTCCCTCCCACAAGACGTATTCCTGTGACACTGGATCTGGAAAACCTCTTGTATCTCTATCATCCAGATGTAGACTTAGAGCCTCTCCTTTTCTGGGAGGTGCCAGAGCAAGGGTGGACAAATTGGTCACTGTAAAGAGTAGGAGAAAGCACTTCTGAGCCCTTTCAACATGGGTTGGAGGGAGAAGAGAGTTCAGGCAGAAAATGAGGATAGGAGCCACAGCACATTATTTTGGCTCTCCAGCATATTTGAAATTAATTTCTCAGTGTTCCTGGGGACAGCAAAGGAGCAATCCCTGACCCCTAGGAGCCTTGGGGCAATGCAGCCACAAGCTGACCTCCTGTGTTTCAGTAACCCTTGGGGCAGCAGTGTGGACCCAGGCACTAGGGCAAGGTGGTCCCAAGCAGCATTTTGAAAGTGGACATGTCACTCCAAAGCCTCAGCACCTGCTTTGAATCTGTCATCCTTTTTGAGATAGAGTGCAGCTGGGGATTCCTTCCGCTACCCCTACCCCCCTGCTGCAGCCCCAAGAAGACTATGCATACAAAACACTGGATGCCCTCCAAGTTCACAGCTTTACTGGCAGCAGCAGGGCACTTCAGTAGCTATTTCTGCATATCGTGAGGATGCCCTGAACCTTCCTCTGTCTCAGGTGTGAGCCTGTTCCTGTTTGGACCTATATGTGGTGTCACCCAACATCCCCGTGCACTTCCTAGTAACCCAGATAGGGAAGAGTGGAGAGTATTCGATACATTTTGCTGCTGGCCATAGTCTGCTTTTTCTGATCGTGTATTAGTGAGTTTCTAATGAAGAGAGCAAGGCTCCCAATGAACAAGTCTTGCTTCCCTAGCTCCCAGAAGCTATCCTTCTGGGTATCACTCAAATTCACCTTCCCCTGCAAGCCTGGTTTCCCACTCTGTGCCAATGGCAGGCTGACACAGCATGGAGCACATGCCTACTTAACAGTAACTATTACAGTGAAATGTGATATTGTATCAACATTTGTCTCCAGGGTGGCCACAGAAATACCAGCACACTCTTGCTCAGACACTCATGTTGTAGACAGAGCAGTGTCACTCAGAACCTTATACTGGGATTTGAAAGGTCAGTCTGGATGACTGGATACCCTTGCCACATAGGTGGAGTGAACTTTCCTCAAGAGTGACTAAGTTAAAAGTCTTTCGAGTTACAAGGTTATAAAACAGAGTGACAGATGTAGTATTACAGGTACATGTAAAATGTTCTATTTTGCTCATATAAAGCCAATTAAAAAATCACCCTCACTGAGAGTTGAGAAATGTCATCAAACAGAAGTTCTCTGCCAAAACTCTGGTCTCCAGTAATGCTTCAGCAGGGCAGATGAAAGCCTGCTGGTTGAGTCCAGCAAAAAGGCTGCAGTGGGGTTTAAGTCAGACGCTTATTGATTCTCATGTGGATAAGACACAAGAAAGTTTTCTCCAGAGATGACCACAGTGACTTCACACAGCTCCTCTATAAAAACAGGGCTAACTACATGGAGGCAGAATTTCTTCTATAAGCAGTGTTCTTTGAAAATAAGTTAATGGGCTGAGAGGATAACGCGTAAGTCAGTGGACACAGGAACTAGACTGCAGTGCTGGGACACGGCAGAAAATTTAAAGAATTAGCTAAATACATACATGCTCAGTAGATGAGAACAGTTCAGTAGTCAGAGACAATGTTGCTTGATTACCCATACTGGGCAGAGGATGAATGAACATGCAGAATCCTCAGGATTCAGGGCATGGCATGTTCAGGAAGCTGCAGGAGAAACCAAAAGCCTCGGGTACATTTAAAAGGGATTTCTGTGCTGGCTTTGGAGTTAATGGCAAGGTCAGGTGTCCACTACCAGGGCTTGGACTTTTGTCATATCACATCATTTTCTGCCCAGGGTAGGTGTGCTGAATGTGCTGAACCAATGCCTGCTTGGCTGTGACTTGTGCAGTACAGCTGAGTGAAAAACAGGTCTTGTAATTATGTGGCTAATCAAAACAAAAGATTATGGGAAAACCATGAGATAAAATACAAGAAAATTTAAATAATTTAGTTGAAATAATGTCCAAATGCTGGCTGACCTGTAAAATATATTTCAGTTTCATTTTAACATTTCTTAATATTCTCACAACCATTTTTTTTTCCTTTTAGAGGAGGGGACACCTGGATCATTTTTGAAGTGGAGCACAGTGTACCAAAGCAGAAGTAAAAAAGTTTTGTTCTTCAACATCAGATGAAAATCATAAAATCTTAGAATGGCCTGGGTTCGATGAGATCTTAATGATCATCTCATTCCAACTCCCCTGCTGAAGACAGGGACACCTTTCATTAGGTCTGGTTGCTCTGACCTGGCCTTGAACCCTTCCAGGACTGGGGCATCAACAACTTCTCTGGGCAACTTGTGCCAATGCCTTACAACCCTCACAGTAAACATTTTTTTTCCTAATATATGATTTCCGAATATATTCTCTTTCAGTTTGAATCCATCCCCCTTGTCCTGTCACTGCACGGTCTTGTAAAAAGTCCCTCTCCATCTTCCTTGTAGGCTTCCTTTCTTACCTACTGTAGGTACTGGAAGGGATTCCCTCAGCCTTTCCTGATAGAGGAGATGCTCCAGCCCTCTGATTCTCTTGTTGGCCTCCTCTGGACTCACTCCAACAGGTCCACGTCCTTCCTGTGCTGGGAGCCCAGAGCTGGATGCAGCACTGCAGGTGGGGTCTCAGCAGAGCAGAGCAGAGGGGCAGAATCCCCTCCCAGGCCCTGCTGGCCGCGCTGCTTTGGATGCAGCCCAGGACACGTTTGGCTCTCTGGGCTGTGAGTGCCCATGGCTGGGTCGTGTCCAGCCTCTCACCCACCAGCACCCCCAAGTCCTTCTGGGCAGAGCTGCTCTGATCTGTCCATCCCCAGCCTGTGCTGATACCAGGGTTGCTCTGACCCAGGTGCAGCACCTTGCACTTGGTCTTGTTAAAACTCGTGAGGTTTCCATGAGTCCCAGACCTTGCCCAAGTCTCTCTGGATGGCATCCTGTCCTTTGGGTGTGTCAGCTGCAGCACTCAACTTTGTGTCATCTGCAAATGGTGCAGCATTTCTAAAACAAATTCCCAGATGTTAAAACCTACAAAAATTTTGAGCTTTGATGTAATTGTGCCATTTTTTTCCCTTGGAAACTCATCAAGTTTGACCCAATTCTTTCAAAAATACATGTTCAAGCATTTCACTTGTTGACAAAAAGACTCCTTCCTCATCTAACTTAAAGCTGTGAGCTGCAGCCCCACAAGTTAAGGCTCTCTCACTGGGTCTGGAGTCGGCTGGAGAAGGCTGTTGTGTTCTCTTGACATAAATTCACCAGTGAGCCTCATAACTCAGGCAAGTACAAAATTGGTTGAGCTACACGGCTGTAAAACCACAGCTGTGCAGTGGGGAATCAGGCATAGGCTGCTAATTCCCATGAATGGGGAAAAGAATAGGAGTTTTAAGTTAATTAAAATTGAAAGAATCCCTCTAAATTATGTCTGAGGATATTGGAGTGAAAAGGATAGAAGGCGAAGGAATATTTAAGGCCTTCTGTACAAGGGAGCTGAACCAGCTCTGGTAGAATATGGTAAGGCCCGCCTTTGGCCTCACTGTTTTTCTGGCAGCTGAGGAGACTTACTCATGCAGGGTTTGCTCCCAGGATGCAGGCAGGGTCTGGAGTCCTTGTACCCTGACCTCGGGCAATTCCAGCTGAGTCTGTGCATTGCCAGGGGCTGGGTACTGGAGAGGTCTCCTGAATGTTCCTTGCTGCCCACAGTGTCTGACAGCCTGCTGTCATGGGGAAAGCCCCAAGCTGGCCTCTCAGGCACTCTGGGTGTCCAGAGGCACATGAGGGGGAATGTGTTGCAGACTGCTATTCACATAGGCGCAGGCGGCTGGGGATGGAAAGGCATGGGGGGTCTATAGCATGTGAAATACTGCTACAACACCTGCTGCAGGAAGGGATCTCACAGCTGGCAGGGCATGAGGGCAGAGGGAACTGCTGGAAAGGGGAACCTCCATTTGTAGGGAAGCTGTGGGATAGAGCATCCCTTCCTGTGTCTCCCCCAACACACAGGTGTTATTTTCCTGCTGGGGTGATGCCCTCTGGTAACAGCCTTCATCTAGCAGCTTCTGCTAGAAGGGGATTTCTTTATGCAGGCTGGAGAATGCAGGAAACCTGCACAAGTCCTTCCTAAGGAGCTCAGTTTGTTATTACTCTCCATTGCTTGGCACCATTGGCCTTATTATACTCTCATTTAAAACTGCATAAAAACTCCACTAGAGTCCAACAAATAATGCAGGTTTTTACTCTGCTTATCTGAAAGAGTTTGATCCTGTTGTTTTATAATGCTAGGACTTCAGTTTTACAAGTTCTTGGGGTGGAAGAGCCAGCGTATTTATATTTACTTGGTCTGAGTTTTAAGTGCATTTTGCTGTGATACCTTAGATGAATCATCTTCTAGAAGTGTTGATCTCTCAGATCAATATGTTCTACTCTGTCTGTGAATTGTGACCTAACATCCTGAGCCATGCAGGACCCATAAAGCACCAGTCTGTAACAGAATTTCTCCTCAGTGAATCTAGCAGTTCTTACGATGTTATACACCACATTACTCCTGACCTTCCAAAGGATTCACCTGTTTGTGGGCTGCCTCGCTGACACTTCAGTCAGTGGGTAATTCACTGTCTTGTCACGTGAGCTGGTTTGAGGAAAATTTGGAGGAAAATATCCTCTGATAGAAGGCGAATTACAGCCACCCCTCCCCCACCAGATTCAGGAAAGAAATCTTCCTCAGAGGAAAGTGAAAGAGATGAAAAAAACTATTTATTTAACAAACACACAGGAAAAGAAAAATAATGCTATATAATAAAATCTCTCGCTGTGGAGAGAAAACCTGGAAATTTTTTAGAGTCCTTCTGTGGGTGTGGTCTCTCCTCCTTCTCGGAGCTGGGTTGGTGTGCGGCACCCCCCCTCTGGACGGGGGTAAGGTCTCACGGTACCAGGTTCTGATGTTCAGATGTTCTGAACAAGTCCAGAAGAGAAGAAAAAAGAGAAAGCAAAGTCCCAGGAAAAAGACAAAATTCAACTCTCTGTCTCTCTGTGGAGAAAAACAGCACTGAAAAAAAAACCTGTCCAAAGAAAAGCCAGAAGGGCGCTTCCTCCTGCTCCACTCCCCGCAGAAGCACCCCGAGCGAGATACCAGTGTCCTTGGAGCACAGAACTGCTTTGAGAAAGTTTGTCTGACTTTTTTCTCTTGCACCCAGTTTTGAAGGCACAGAAAGGCACAATATTCATGTCTGGGCGATATGGGATACACAGCATAACGTCACCCCAGGACATAAGGACATCAATGTTTTCTTCAGGTGATGCATTACAGATGACCATCTCCTTTTTTTTGGCAGAAGGAATCATTGCCAAAATTCTCAATAGTATATTTTCAGTGAAAGTGTCTGGAAACCCCCTTTTTTGCAGCTCTCATGAATGGCTCTTTAACAAAACAAGGAGATTTTTTTCCTCCTGTGGGTAGCAGTTTTACATCTAACAGGGCGCTACCTTGTCACAACAGCAAAGTGTAGCAGGATGGGGACTTCCCACATGCATCTCTTCGGGAACATTAAGAATTAAAAGCCCTTGGACCCTAAACCATAAAAGTTCTGCCTGTGCAAGTAGACTACTAGGACCAGAAAATTCACCTTGCAAATATGGAGATACGGACAGCAGGTGTCAAGTACACATGAGAACTTGTTCTTCTTAGTGATCCATTTTTCCAACTCTGCCATCTAAAAGGAAAAAAAAGGAAAGAATAATCTTTTACTCCAAGAGGGAAAGAGATGTCTGGAAGGATTAAAGGATGTCCTGCCTCCCAGGTTCTAGTTATGCCACTAAACATGCATTTGTGATGGAAGGAGTTGCTGTTGCAATCTTTCTAGAAAATATGCTACAGCTGCAGCAGAGAGCCTTAAAGCACCAAACACTGAACACAAAATATAAGTAAATATTGGAGCAGAGAAATTAAAGCTCTCTACTGAATAGAATTAGTTTATAACAAGAAAGGGAGTTGAAATTTAGTCATGGTTGAATGTTTCCCATTTCCTCCTAGCACTTGCACTCCTTTTTTTAAATTGTGCTTTTGTGGAGAGAGGTATTGGAATTCTCCAAGGTTTTGGAAATATCCTTGCTTTATCTTGATAGCATTTGTCTGGTCCCTTTGTGACACAGCCTCTAACCTTGTTTTGGATGCACTGAGATGAAATTGGCTTCTAATTTCATGGCTGAACTCAGAAGAGATACTTTCTTCTCAGTTTCCTGCGTAAAAATTGCTCTCTAATATAAACCTCCTGGAATTCTGCTTTTGTGTCCTCAAAAGGATTGGGATGTGAAGATCCATATGGGTGTGCATGATCTCTGTAGGGGCTGAAAAACAGAATACTAGAGTTGCTTGATTCTACATAAAATTTTAATAAGAGATTGAGTCACATAAACCTTTTCACTGCCTTCCCCTTTTATTCTTAATGTGTGTTCTAGACGTGCCTGTGGAATCTAGCTTGTCAGTGTCTGTAGGTAGAGTCTGATTCATGCTGACATCTTATAAAGATCGGGGAGGTGTTTTTCAGGCACCTGCAAGGGCAATTCTCAGGGACTGGGAAGAAACACTGTATTATGCCCCCTCTAATGAGCTTTTAAAAGCTGCTTCATTTGTGCAGCATGTCCAAAGACATCAAATCCAAGTGCCAGTAAGAAGCAGAGCCAAGAGAGGGTTAAGGAAGTCAGCGATGCCTGATGTTAACATCTTTCCTCTTTTTTCGGCTTTGTAAAAGATAAGCGTTTCAGATTTCAATCTGTGTTTCCCAGCAGTGCTTTGGAAACACTGCAGTAGGCCCGCAAAAATCGCTAATGCTGGGCCAAGCTGAGATAATGCGTCTCAGCAGGAATGACATAATGTCCTAAAAGAAGACTATGATGTAATGCATATCTCACAAATCAGAGCCAATTTCTGTTAGAAAGCCTTGAAGTCTAGCACTAATACTGCGGTATGCAAAACTTTGGGGGTTTAGATCTTTTTCCCTTTTTATTTTTTAAGAATGATTTTGTAAGGCTTACAGCACTCACGCAGTCTGTCTCAATTACTAGAGAAGCTTCTCTCTTGTTCCACCCTTTCTTGCTATTCAGGTGCTTACTGAAAGCCATTAAGCATTTCACCTTGGTTGAGGTGCCTGTGATACATTAATATGAACACTGTAATTTATAGCATTAACATGGCTGTTTATGCAGGTGAGGCATAAAGCGTATATAGCATATTACAGTAAATCCCGCTTAATGAAGGTGTTGTGCAGGGATTTATTAGGCTCAGTAATGCCTCACATAAAAGTTAAGCAGTGTTTCTGCAAAGCTCAGCTTTGGTTTCAGTCAGTCCTCAGTCCTTGGTGGCATTGCTCCTCTGGGTGAGCTGGATTTAGACCCATGCAGTTTATAAACCATCATGGTTAGTTTTCCTGTCTTTTATTAATAAACATGATCCTGTGGTACATGAGCCAGGGAGACCAGAATGCTGGGAGCTGCTGCAGGGCTTATTTCTAAGCAGGGCATCCTTGAGCAAGCCTGCTGGGGTCCCACACCTCCCCTGGCCCAGCCCCTCAGAAAGTGGTTCGATGTCGTGGAGGCAACACTGTCCCATTGGCCCACTCACGGTTTGCGACAGGGAGAACACTATTATTCCAGGCATGCAGCTGCCTTTGGGGCCATAGCCCTACACCTTTTATGCACCTTTTTGTGGATGAGGGCAGGAGCTGCTGCCACTGGCTGGCTCTGTTCCTTGGAGGCAGGACAGAGCCAGGAGTCTGAGTCTGCAGCTAGGAGAAAGATCCCCTAGTGCCTGGCACTGGAGGGAATGACAGCAGCTCATGTGGCCTTGGCTACTTGTGTGGCCACATCCCCCTGCAGTTGTAGCATGGCAATGTATACCCGTTTACTGTGCCTTCATCTTACCATTGTCATGTCATTGGAGCTGGACCTCCCAGGCCTTCAAAATACCCCAGTTCTTCAGAACTAGTCCTAATTAGGGCTGTGCATCCAGTTCCTGGGATGGGATCAGGGACCAGGGACTTTTCAGAATCCTATTCCAGTCGGGACAGGAGTGTCTGGGCCAGAACCTGTCTCCCAGGATGAGAGAACTATATTGCAGCCCCTTGCATCTACTCACAGAGATATTTCCAAGGATGTATCCTGAATATCAGAGTCACTTCGAGACTGTTTACACTGGAAACCATAATCTTTAAAAAATGACCCTAGATGTAGCTCATGCACGTCAGCCCTCCACCACGGCAGGCAGCTGTCAGCATAGTTTTGACTGCCATGGTCTCTGTGACAGAGAGCTGATCTGTGCTTATCAAACCATCTAATCTCAAGCAACTGAGGAATTAATATGCCACCTCTGCTGGCTCTTGTAAATTTGAGGTTTACATTTTTGCTTCTCTGTGTTAAGAAACATCAGGAGTGTCAGATTCTGAAGGCTTATATTTACTTGCCTACGAGATGTGAGGTTGCTAACTGAGATTCAGCAGGCAAATAAACTTCTGACCTTGTTCTAAAAATTAATAAACCACCATCAGCACCTCAAAGGGAGGGGGAAGCTGGCATCTGCTCCTGTTAGTTCAAGCCTGGACCTGCTTTCCATTCAGAACAGCCTGACTGCAGATGGAGACTGCCGTATTTTATGTTACAGACTGCCTTCTAAAGGAGACTGACCCGCGACACATGGCATCATTAAACTGGGAATGATGCAGGACATGTACTGCAATCACACAAGTGAAAGGTGAGTTGCTGTCTCAGATTGTTTTGAAAACTCATTAGCATTAATAAATACCAAGCTGTGTTACATGCACCATTTCATTAAAAGAATGCAGACAGAAGGAGAGCTTAATTATCTAGCTCTAGCAAAAAGCTCTAGAGGCAGATGGAAAATGTATAATTATAATGTTAATATGGCCTGCTGGCCTGCTGGTGGACTGGTGAGATGGGGACCCAGCTCTCTAAACCTGACCTCACCTCTGCTGTGTGGGACTGTTGGGGCAAGTCATTTAACCTTCTTTCTGATGTGGGAGCTCTCATGCTTCCAGAAACAAGGAATCAAAGTGCCTTCCAGACTGATTTTTGTGTAAGGACTGGAGCATTTGTAACCTATTTTGGCATTTCCAGTTCGCATTTATGCGTAGTTAGATGCCTACCCACCTTGTTCCAGCTGACTTGAACTCAGCAACCAAGCTTACACCAGCTAAGGAGGCACTGCAAGATCTAAGACAATGGCAGCCAGTACCCAGCCACGCTGTGAAAATTGAGTACTAAGTGAAGCATCTCACCTGATGGAGAAGTGCCTTGGGTTTATGAAAGATCCCTGGGAACTTTTAGTGGCATTGGTATGGTACATTGTGGGGGTTGCCTCCTGTTGTGACCTTTGATGGAGGATAATCTCTGTTCAGCTAGCAGAGGATGGAAAATAATATAACCTTGGTGCAGTCCAGCACTAGTGCAGTGAACTGACCAGCCTTGGGTGAGTTTACTCAGGAAAGGCAGTGCAGCATCACTCCTGGTCCCTCTGATTCCAGGGCTTGCTTTGAGCTACCTGCAGTGTTTCTGTGCCAGCGAGGCAGAGGTGTGCTCTGTGGCCATGCTCTTCTGGCATGACTGCTTGCAGGAGGACTGGGGGCTCTGTCTGGCCATCCTGCTTTTCTACCTGAACACTTAATATGCCTTTAAAACCTCTCATTTTTTGCCTCTCAAAGGCTGCCCAATTATTGAATATCTCATCTCCACTTTGAGGGGTAGTAAGACCTGCAAGCACATAATCCTTCTTTAAATGTATAGTGAGATCTACTTAGGAAAAGGAACTGCTCTTCCTGGACATGTCCCATTGGATGAGAAATTGCCAAACCCGTGATCAGAGTAGTCTCTCCCTATCTGAGCGAGTAGCTGGGTTAAAAAGCATTCGAGTGAGATATTTCCAATTCTGAAGGGCAAAGAAAGTGCTCATCAGCTCCCTGCTTCTGATCCTATCCCACAGTATGAAAACAATAGGTCTCTATGACATTAAAGGTGATAAATTTAGAAGGAATTGCAAAGGATATTGCTTTGCACTCTGAATAGAGAGCCTGTAGTCTTCACTAATGCAGACATTTAATGTCAAGCACATGTGGATGGATTCTTGAAAAGTGTTGGCTAATTTAGTCATCACTGGATACTACACGTAGTGCTAAAATAATCCAGGGCTGGATTTCTTTCTGTAGTATTGTAGCTGATTACATCTGGGGTACCCGTGTGCCTATGGGGGAGAACTGCACAATTGGCTGAGTATATCCAAATTTTTTTCTTCTTCTGTGTGTTTATAAATAATATCTCCAGAGATGTGAGGCCGAGCAAGTGGAGTTTCCATTCCAATGGAAAATATTGGAATGAGAACGCTCCAAAGCTGTAAGTCAGATCCAAGAGGGAATCTATGTGTCAAGATCTTCCTTGTTTGTATATCCAATATGACATCGAACTTAGTAGGAAATCAGTACCTAAATGTCCTGACAGGTCTCATCCTCTTGGCTAAGGTAGCAGTTGTGAAATGCATGGACTCTACACAACTGAGATAGGAAGGAAAGTGATTCCTGTCCTCTTTGCTCCCAAGGAACACAGAACACCCTGTACTATAATTTTGAAGGCACCTTAAGAGTTGCTTCCAGTTGTCTCCAGTGTCCCAAGGATGCAGCTGACTTTGCTGCACCATGTGGCTTGAACAGACTGTGTCCCGGCTACTGGGAACCGTGGTTCAAGTTTGGGCCATCCTACCCTGTGCTTGCGTTTCCTCCCTCAGGACCTCTTGAATCTTGGGCTGGTCTTAAGAGCAAGGCAGCTATGAAATAAGAGATGACATAGGTATCCTCTTAGAAGGGTGGAGGATAGCTGGGGTGCAAGAGCAGGCTGTTCCCTGCCTCTGTCCACACACACTGCATGATGTGGACAGTGGCAAGGGGGTGATCTCGAGGTCTTGCTTTGTCAGGAGAGCCTCTCTACTTTTGAACTTCAGGGAGTCTGTCTGGCTCCTGTACACTGCCTCACTGTAACTCGCTGCAACAGTAGTGCAACTCACCCACCTCCCCTTTCCAGAGAGGAAAACCCCTCAGAGGCCACCACAGAGAGGCTTGAGAGTTCTGTGCCCTTGCACGCTGAACCTCTGTGAATTCAGCATGCCTCAATGTGTCTCTCTGTTGCTGTCACTGTCCCGATGGCTTGCAGTTTCCTGCTGCTGGGGCAAGAGTGACTCACACATGAACACTCTCGCACCCAGAGACCCTGCAGAGGGCTGCCTGCTGGACGGTTGCCTATTCGCTCTTGCAGGCCACTGAAATGGTGGCTTTGGGCTGCTGATGGAGCTACCCGAAAGCAGTGGAGACCTCCTGGGTATACCTGGGTATAGCTGAGATATGAGGCCATAGCCTGGCCTCTCAATCCTCTGCTGTTTTGCAGTGTGACTTGCCTACCCACAGCTCTGTGGAAAAAAATAAATCACAGCTGCAGCTACAGATGATGATGCCGAGGGCAGCAGCACCAGCACTGAGCAGAGCACAGCCTCCTGAGACACCCTGTGCTGGGCAGGCAGGATTCAGTGACAGAAGCAGCTCAAGATGCCTCTGGGCACCTCTTTAATTTCACAAAGCAAAACCTGTTCCCAGTCCCGCAGCAATGATCTAACAAGCAACACTGTCATTTCACATTTCTGGTGGGTGCTCCGAGGAGTTGAATGTCCCCAAGCCGCAGTGTGCTGCAGCACAGGCAGCTGCAGGTGGCGCAGAAGATATGTCAACCCTGGTGCACAGCAGCAAGGAGAAACGCATGTTTCTGAGTCCCTGGCGCATTCTGGAGCCTCTGAGGGTATGATGACTCTCAGCAGCATGTCAATTACCAAGTAAATACCCTGGATGTCTTCATCCGGAGGGAAAGCTTGTGTCTCAGTGCTGCTGTGTGCTGGAGAGGTTTCTGGCTGCAAGGGGTGGGTGGCTGCAGCAGCCAGCTCTTGGGTGGTGCCACCAGAACAGGGGTGCCCAGACCTCCCCACCCAAAAGAACCACTTGGTGACCAGGTGCCCTGACACCCCATCGAGACATCCACTGCCTGCCCATTCCCCATCAGGCATGGTGCTGCCAGTGCTCAAGTTCACATGAGATGCAAAGGCTGAAATGAGTAATCCATAACCTCAGACAGAGCTGGTGGCACCTCCTTTAAAAGGACTGCGCAATATTTTCCATTGTAAGTGTCTGTTCCTAGTTGCCTCTCTTTTTGTAAAGTGCATCAGCCTAAAACTGATGTTTTCTTTAATCCAGAACAATGCAGCTGTTTCTAAAAGTGAGTGGCAAGTACTTTTTTAAATCAATACACAACTGGATATATATACATATATGTGGAAAACCTGACGATGCTTTTGTGTGGTGCACTCTGGAATGGGAGTGCAGGCAATCAGCACAGGGAATTTCACCTTGCCTGTGCAAGACTGCCCAAGCTGCAAGCCCTGTATCCCTGTCTCTGTGGGGATCTGCAGCAGCTACAGATGGACCTAGCTCTCCCACAGCTCCAGCTGCGGTGAGCCTGCCAGCCCATGGCTCATGAGGACAGGTGGAGAGTGTGGCCCAGCATCCCCTCCTCCCCCCCCCCCCCAGCCTCCCCCTCCCCACCATTCCTCTGATCCAACTGATGCTGCTCCTGCCCTTGTTTTCCCTTTTTCTTGTCCTTGCTGCAAGAAGTTGGTGTGCCACTACTGGCCATATATCCCTCCTCCAGACGCAGCCACAGAGTGGGTTTCTACCAGTCCAGCTGGAGATGGGGCACTGTCATGAACTGAAAGCAGTGGAGGATATTTTGAAAGGGAGCTAAAATCAGTGGAAAAAGCACAGCTGAGGCTTTGCTGATGGATGCCTGCCCGTGGGAAACCAGGGTTTGTGGGTTCTGCAGCTTATAGACCAGTTTCTTGAAACGTAGGAGATGAATTTTCCTTTTGGCTGAGCAGTGTGGAAGCAGGAGAGCACTAGAGGGAATGTGAGAGCATGACTGAAAGAGGAGAGGATGAAGAGACGAAAAGCTGTCTCATCTATTTTTGAAAATTACTTGCATAAGGATACTTGCTTAGGTCAGTTGTAAGGATCCAAGTGTTTGGGTTTACAGGAACATGTTTTCTTTAAAAGAATGATTATGAGTGATGTCTGCGTGTGAGAGATGTGTGCTGCCCCTAGAGTTTCTGTGCTAAGAAACTGTCAGACATCACACTGGAGGGGTGCATGCAGGAGCAGTTGGCCAGAAATCTATTTTTGAAGATGGTCTCCAAACACAAATCTTTTCTCTGCCATGCTGCTGCTTAATTTACATTTCAGCTGAAGCTTATAATGTATCTGGTATGTGAGCCACATCTGCATGACCAAAAGACAGCTACATCTGGGGTCTGGAAATGGGGGATAAGCCAGTACCTATTCCCCTGTCTGGGAGTTAGGACCACCAGCGCAATTAACTAGGAACCTTGTAGCCATGTCTTTGCCCAGCACCTAGCAAAATGAAGACTGGACTCCTAGTCAGGCTGGAGTAGTAATACTATAAAAAGCAATAAAGCAACCAACCAATAATAAACTCATGGCTCTGAATTTACCAGCACCCAATGTGAGCTCACAGGACATGATTCCATGCTTGCTGGGATTTAGTTGAAGCACCAGATGTTTCAAGCACCAGATGCTTCAAGGAAAGGGTTTTGAGGGGAAGAAACTGAACATGCATGAATCATACTGTTTACATAGGGTAAAGGTCTGGACCCTCCACAGTAAGTGTTTTACGAGCAGAAGTATTTTGCATTATTCCCATGACCCAATTAATTCAGAAAATGGGATGAGAGGGACAGCACCATCTTTTTGAGAGCAGATATTTCACCTTTAGTGATCCTGGCTGGAGCTTGCAACTCACTCTTTGATGTAGCTCTGGGTACCCCATAAAAACTTGCTGGGCTGGGGAAGCAAACAAACATGTCAGGCTCACCTGACCGGAGAGCAGAGAGATGCGAGGGGATATTGTTCAGTGGTAGTGGCTGATGCCTCATTTTTTGACCCTGGTCCCTGCAGTCCTAACTTTTTCTAGATCTAGTTTGCCTCTCACGACTCTGGAAATGTCATGGGACTTGCCTTGTTCTGCAGGCAGTCTTCAGTCCTTCATTTATTTCATCATTTTCTGCAGCCTTGCATCTCTTTTGCCATGTTCTCTGCAGTATGGGCTGTCTCCCTGTGCACTGTTCCAGCACCTACCACAAAGAGGTCCAGACCTTGTGGGCTTTTGTATTCCAAGAATACGATTTGTATCTTCTGTTTGTTTCTGCAAACTAAAATGCTTTCCACTGACTTCAGTGGAAATCCTAAGGAATGAGGCTGTAAGGAAAGGTCTTACTGGACTGCATCGAAGTTTGGTGAAACCAGAGCTTTGTTTTAGTGAGGAGTGGATGCTTAGCAGGCAATGATAAACCAGTACCTTTTGTGCTTTTGTCTTCCCAATGGGTACCATTTGTTGAATGTATTTACCAGCCTCATCTTAAAACTAGCATTTATATTAGGGTTTAGGCTACTTCTTGCTGTGGAAGTAGCAAGCTAGTAGCAAGTTGGCGTGCTTCTCTTCCAACACACTCCCAGCACGAAGCCAAAGGCTGACCTGTGATGGAGGGAGACGACGGACATTTAATGGAGAGCCTAATGTAAGAGAGGAAGCTCTGGTGCAGCAGCAGATTGTGCTGGCCCAGGACGCTTAACAGTGCCACAGGTTTGTGCTCCTCTGTGTGGCAGGGAACTTCGGCAGCTGAGCACCTCACTGGGAAAGTTGCTGAGCAAATCTACCCACACGCCAGGACAGCTATCGAATTGTGATGTCTTTCCTTTACCGAATGCTTGCCAGGTGCTATAGCTGGACTACTCACAGAGAGGTAAAATGTCATATTAGCACTTCACACAGTGCAATCAGGATGCTGCGGTGTGACACAACGAATGGCAGGTGCCACAACAGCACCTTTACTTTCTCTTTGGGCAAAGGAGCATGAAAAGCTGTGCTGCAGTGCGTCCTCTCTGCTGAGTTTGTAAGTTCTTGGCTGGACTTCCCTTGGTCCTTTGGAGACAGTGCACTTTCTCCTCTAGGTAAATGTTGATCTGTTTTTTATTTAAATATTAATTTGGGCTGTCACAATGTCGTGTGTAATATTGCCACTCTCTGTGAGGATTAGAGTGATTAGAAGTCTCAGAATACATTTAATCAGTCAGTTCAATACAGCTGAGATTTGCAGTCTACTCTCTCTCATGCAGCAGCCAGAGCCTTTTGACACGCTAACAAAATTAAAATGAGTTCCTTCATCTTAGACAAGGATAATTAATCTTCAAACACTGTTTATCTTAGCCCAAAAATTCCCAGAATTCAGAACCAAATTAATTTAAAGTCTAAATCTGCTTTAACTAGTAATTGGTTAATCAACGGGCTACATGTGTAATTATATTCTTTGTTCACACTACTTACAGGCTTGAAAAGACCATCTAATTCCTATGTTGCTTTCATTCCTATAATTAGCCCATGTGACATACAATGCTGTATGTTAGTGAACAAATTTTTCCTGGAATAATTTCCCTGAGATTGTTCCCTACAGAAGAATTTGGTATTTCTTTTTAGTAACTTGAAAAAGCTTTCGTATGATTTCTTGGTTATTTTAGATTCCTGTGACTCATTTAGATATTGTGCAAAGAGTTTTATGCTTTGAATCTTTGCTGTCTTCCTGTAGATGAAGAAATCTACACTTTGTTTTAACTTCCCTTACTTGCATATGACATGGCTTTAACAGTTAAGGGATTCTCGCTCCTTCTGAATATTATTAGGATGTGGAAAATTCAAGATATAGTCATTCTAACTGTCTTTCAGAAGAGACCAGCCACAAAATCTGTTAGCTGGTGTTATTCTTGTGGACATCAATTATCACTGCTACTAGGAGTTGGAGGTCAGAGAATAAATCAGAGAAGGAAGCTGTGGTCTTTTTAACACAGTTGTGGGTCTTCTTTGCTTAGTGGATTCTGTTATGACCCCATTGTGGTCAGTGGTCTGGTCAATGGTTTTCATATTTCTGTTCACAGGAATTTCCACCAGCTTCATGAGTGCTTATATAGCAGTACATATTAATATCCTCTCTTCAATAATCTTGCTGAAACCTATTAAAGTCCAGCATTTAACTCTATTTAAATTATTTAATCTACTTAAACTCTCTTTAACTCTCTGCATACCTAAATGAATTCCATTGTTCATTCATGTTAATACCACATAGATTATAGCTCCAAGAAACAAGTCAAACCCTTTTCTTTCTGATTAATGAGATGCGAGAGAGTTTGACTGCCAACACCTTACTGATATCAGTTTTTAGAGGACCAGGGAATATCAGCTTTCGAAGTGTTGGGGCCCAAATTTCTGCGTATGTGTGGATCAATTCTGCTATCTTGCAATGCCCTTAAAAGTGGAGCATTTGGGTTTTCTGCAAAGCATTTAGAGCCTGTGGGTCCTTTTTTTTGATAGCTAGCTGGAAACTTCAGCAGCAGAGCGGAAAAATTGAAGGGGGACAGTGTTGAAAAACTTCATATGAGCTGCACGGGATGTGATGGGGGGATGACAGGGGAGCCTTTTCTCTTGTCAATAACCAGACAGCTCTAACACACACATTTGTCTTCAGTCACAGAAGTGTGGGGCATGGGAGCTGCCTGAGGCTCTGAGAGAGGTAGAGGGCAGTGAGCAGTCTGGAGCACTCCCCTCTGTGTGGGTTAAAAGATGGTATCAGAGTAACCAGTGGCTCCCCCATCATGAAGTGATGTGAAGTTGAGCTGGTGAATCAGCAAGATGTTCCCTGATGAAATTTCAAATTCTCTTCAACAGCAGACTGAGAAATAAGCAGTGAGCTGCAGCCAGGGGGTTGTTATTCTGGGTGTCCCCACTGCCCAAACACATCTCTGGTGGGTCAGGGACTGAGTCACCTTTCTCTAGAAGAACAAGATCAGGCATACCAAAGGCACTGCCAGAAAGAGTTCTTCCCTTCAGGAAGTAATATTTTTAAAGATGTTTACCCATTAAAAGTTTTCCTTATGATAAATTTCCAAAGATAATGTCAAAGCATGGAATAAATCATAAAACTATTGAAGCAACCATGCAGCCCAAGAGGGTTCCCTCCCTCTCTACCAGCCCCAGTGAATCCTTTTCTGACCATCTGCTATTGTCTTATTATTTTTGCTAAATAGACAGTTCTTGTACGCAAACACTGGTCTGTATCTCCTTGCTCCTGAACTCTGGTGTATGTTAGAGTCCAGTTTTCTTTCACTTACTCATCCTTGCTGAAAACCATAACCATTAGAGAATTTCTCACCTCCCCACCTAAAGAGGTGGTACTTCTGCCCCGAGGCTGAGATTGATCCAAGTTCCTGAAAAAGCTTTCCTGGGCTCGCAAAGAGCCATCCCTTTAATCTTTCTCCCAAGCAACGTCCCAACTAGGAGCTCAGAGCTTTAAGCAGAGAAGCAAGTCTGTCTTTCCTCAAGGCCTCCTTTGCAGCCAAAGGACAGAAACAAGGACTACCCAGTAATACCCAGGAGCCCTGAGTTACCCGTGGCCAGACGTGGCTGAGCCCCTGAGGCTCCCTCCCTGAGGTGTTTTCACTCTGCAATGGTGAGGCTACAGCATGGCTGAGGGCAGTGGTAATGAAAAGCAGGGAAAGTCAGTTTTAAAGCTCACCATGTAAAGACTGCAGGAACAAATCTTTGCTTTTCTGAGCACAGAACAGAATTTTCTGCTTGTTTATGGAATTGAAAAATGTAACATGGAGAAAGAAAAACAGAAGGGTTTCTTTGGACATGCTTTGCTTAGCTGTGGTCCCTTTCAGCTTTGGGCGCCCAAGCCCTGGGTCTGGCCCTAGGCAAAGATGTCCCTGCCCTGGGCTGCGAAGCAATACCCCAGCTAGAGCCTCTGCATGAAAAAACTGTGTGTCAACCTCTTCTTGCCCCATTTCACCACATGTTGCACCGGCTTTAGAATTACAGAGCTGTAAATTTGTATTTCTTTTTATTCAGTTGCCAGCTTCTGAGCCTCTGTGAGTCACTTTCTCAAGCTTTTTGTAATAAACAGAGGGATAAAAACTTTTCTTGAAATATTCTTGAAAAGACTAAACAAAGCAAAACCCAAATGACAATTGCAATTCTCCTGTAATTTCCTGCCTTAGGTAGAGAGACTCTAAGAACATAAAACATAAGAAAATGTGCTAAGATTCTGGAAGCTGGAGATGGTAAAGAAATGATGTTTTCCTTGGGCTTTTTAAGTATAGAGCAGTCCCATTCAAGCAATTAGGAGCTCAGCAGGAAGAAACATCTTGAAATTTCTGTTTTTCTTTGTAAGAAAGCAATTGAAATGAACTTGGTTTGAAACTTTCATAATTTCATTTTTTTAAGAAGATGTTACTAGCACATCTCTAAGGGTGAAAATCTTATATTCTGGCACCTAAACAAGTAAGAAAGACAGCGGTGTCTTCATATTTATACAGCATGGAATATGGACAAAATATTTCACCTAATCTTTGTAAACAGGAAAAAGTGTCTCTCTTCCCTTTTTGTTTTGAACAAAGGTGATCTCTTGACTCAAGAACCCTTCCAGCTTGAAAAATTGTGCCCAGAGTTCCTTTAATTTTGGTCTTCCAGGAGACTGGGATTCCATTACCCAATTTTCACTACGTGCCTTCACAGATAGCTCCAGAGCAGCTGAGGAAGACTTCCTAATTTTTACTTAAAGTACAGCTTCTAGGCACTGCAGAGCTTCAGGCTTCGCTTTGTTTGTTGTGATGTACAAGGTAGTGAAAAGGAGAAAAGAGTTAACACAACCTCCCATTTCAGGAGGCTACACTTACAGGACAAGAGTGCTCAAACTTCCCTGGTCTGTGTAGGAGGCTATATGTCATAGAAAGGTACTCTATGGAGACTTAATCTCATTCCCATGCAATTAATAGAGCAAGGAGAGCTGAAACGGGACAGCTGGATGCAGAATGAATCCTCTCAGTGAGGGACAAGGTGAAGGAAACTTGACAGCCCGTTAGTGCTCTAGCAGATATCAGGATCCTTTGCTCTGCTGTGCTCTAAGCTGCTCAATAATTAAAATATTTCTGTAATGTGCGAGGAAGCTTGAGTTACTCAGAGTTCCTCAAAGTCTCAGTTCATCCTTACCAACGTGGGGATACTAAAATCAAAACTCCTAGGAAAAGTCTGTCTTTCCAGGGCTCCCTTCATTGGGCAGGGAGGTACTCTGAGAACAACCTTCCCTTTGCTCCTCACTGTTCCCCTTCCTCTGTCCCACCTAGTTACAGCTGGGAAGCTACAAGCTCTCACCCATAGGCAGTACTACAGCAGTTTTAGACAGGTTTGTGAATCTCAGAGTGTTGCTTTCTGTCATCCCTCAGCTCTTGCTACTCAGAAATCAACACTTTCTCCCAGTTGCAGCATCTCTTGATGAGCCAGCTCTTGGGTTCAGCTTGAAATCCTGTTCCTTGCTTTACTCTTCCCCCCACTGCATGGTAACTCTTCGAGAGGTTGGGCCGTGTTGTGCTGTCTCAGTATGACTCGTGCAGGCACCTCCACTGCCCCTGCCTTTGGGGGCCCTCTCCTTTACAGCTCTGATTTTGAGGGGGCTCATACCAGGCAAGGCTGTGGTGTTGCCTTCGGAGTGACAGCTGCTGCAGAGAATATGTTTCTGCAGGACAGCACCTCTGCAAACTAATGGTGTCCTTACAGCAGGCAAAAAGCCTGCAGGAGAACTTGGATAAAAACCAGTAAATTTAATGCTGAGAAAGAATCACCCTAAATTTCTATTTCTAACAGCCACAGAGTGTCTGTAAGACCATATTCCTTGGGGATCCTTAAATTTATGGTGCTGCTGAAATCTCTTAGCCTTCAGGCTTTTGCTGGCCTCTGTCAACGATCGTCCTCAGAAGTGCAGAGAGGTTTCAGCTTAATTATACAAACATCCTCTGCAGAGTGTGGTTTTTTCCGTTGCAAGTTCAGCCTCATCATAGGTCTAAATCTGCAGATAGAGGTAAGTACGTTACAATGGCGATGACTGATAGCTGAAGATATTTTGTGTTCACAGTGTTCCCTAATGTAGGCCATTTTTCATCATCTAGAGTTGCCTGATAATGATGTCATTTCCATTGCTTGAATGTTGAAGGAGCAGCCACATATCATGGAATTAAAATGACTGTTTATGGGGCAGCTGAATTGTGTTGTTATCAGTTTAAGGCAGTGTTTGCTTTGCTTCTGGGGACAAAATGACAATTGGACTTTCCTAAAACTCATCAAACAGGAATGAGAGTGCCAAGAATACAAATCTGCACTGTAGTCAAGCTGGGGGGAAAAGAGGGGAGAGAAGAAAAAAATAGAGCTATTTTTGTGTGAAGATGTGATGACCATCAGATAAAAATGACAAAGTTGTACTTGTCAGAAAATAAGTCACATTGCTGATCACTGGATAACTTTGATGTAATGTTCCACAATCATTTAACTGAGATTTCATGGCAAGATTAAGGGTAAAGTTTTTAAAACATGCATGAAGAAGAGATTTCTTCTAATATCCAGCTGTCAGACAGTCCTTATCTGGGGCTTATGTTGACTGATTATGATTGGGAATGATCTAGAACATGACCTTTAAATAAAAAAGAAAATGATGCAGATTTGGAAGTGAACCATCAAGACTTTGGGTCTTTCCTAAACATTTCAAGACCTCAGATGATTGTATATACATATGTATGATACATGCACATGTGTCTTTGCAGACTCAGCCCCACTAACCTGAAAAATCAGCCAGAAAACTCAACAAATTTCTCTGTCTTCTGTATCACAGAATACTGTGAATTAGGTTTAATACCTAATTTCCAACACACAGGACTCATACTGGAATGAGTTGTTTATGAGATACTATGTGATAGTAAGCAGTGCACATATTTTGAGTGAATGCAGACCAATATCCGTGGAAAAAGAAGTGCCAGTTTCTAGTGTATGACATTGAATGAATTGTTATACATACTTTGGAATGGATGGTGAGCATAAATCTCTCTTTGGATATTTCATAAAGTATTTGCAGCATATTTTAAACTAGTTTAGTCATGCCAATTCTTCTGTAGTGCGCACTGCCTACCTTGTAGGGAGACTTTGGCAATGAAGGCGAGTGTGGGTTGTGCTGGCCAGCCACAGTGCCTGCCAGGCTGCAGCCAGCAGGAGACACCTTTTTGTCCCAAAGCCTCTCTTCTGCAGCTGAACACTGAAGAAATGCACTGAAGACAGGACTTTGCAATTTTGCCTCCCATTAATTCCCTCCAAAATTGAAGGACGTTCATTGCTCAGTTGCATTTTTGACTTGATCAGCCACCAAAAATGGACTCAGATTATGGAAAGCGTCTGGGAGATCTAAATTTTCTAAGAGCACCTCAGTCTGAGCGAAGTGATGAGGTCAGGTAGAAGGTGTTACTCACTTCCATATTGTATTGCCTTGCACAGCATAGCCACACGGTGAGGTGGACGATGCATAGAGGTCACAGCATGCCTGCAAATCGATGGGACCAGCTGGCATTGGTGCTGCCCTTAATCTGCCCTGACCAGCACTGCATTTCGTTTGTACACAGCCCTCTCAATGTTCCGATTAAAAGAGACTCTTCTACCTTTCTCCAGACCTATCGTGTAGTAGGCATTCACGGAGCTTGCTTGGACCTGGGTGAAGTCCTGCACAACTATGTTAATTCCTTAATTGAAAGTCATAGCCAGGTGAGAAAGATGAAACAGGAGAAAAACAGGGCTGCTCTGTGAGAAGCTGGCTTCTCCAAGAAAGGAAAACAAAGGTGGACTCCTTCCCTATGGAGTGAAGCTTCAGGTGGCTTCTCCAAGAAAGGAAAACAAAGGTGGACTCCTTCCCTATGGAGTGAAGCTTCAGGTGCCTCCAGCTGAGGTGAGCCAGGTTAGACAGCAGAGGCACTTCTGAAGGGAGGCCATGCCTCATCTGTCACATCTGGGTTTGAAAAGACTGTTCATACAACCATTGCAAAAAAGAAAAAAAGCTCAAAATCAATCCATAGATGTTACTCTCTCACTAAAAGAGAGGGGACAATCAAAGAGGAATGTGACAGCATTCAAAATGCAAAATTAATTTGCATTTAGTTGTAAAGAAAAATCAATGCAGCAGTGTCTGATGAGGTGGCCAGCAGTTTATTTCTCTTTTCTCTCCTATTTTTATTTATTTGGGCTCACAGAGGGCTGAGAAATGATGTGGTGTGACTGTGCTTCCTCCCTAGCTTGTTTCCCATGTCTGTGCTGCAGCCTGCCAACGCTGAACTCTGTGGTATGAGGAGATGTCTCACAAGATGTCCATCTAAAAGAACTAGATTTTTCTTTCGTGTGAAGTTCTGCTCCCTGCTGCTCAAATTTTTTTCAGTGTCCAATTACAGAAAGGGAGGAGGAAATGGGGAAGTGGCAGAAATATTTTCCTATTTTCTCTCCAAGAAGAAAAGGCGGGAGTAATGAAAGCATATTTCCCCCCTGCCTTTTAAAACTACTATTTCTCTCCTCAGGCACAATGGGTTTGGGGGTACCTGTTTTCTTTCCTATTCATAATAAATCCTGAAATTCTTGAAAGGTTGTGTTTTTTAAAAAAAGATTTGTCAGTCCGACAAAATTTTTAGGGAAAGGTTTTCAAAATAGACAAAAATATATTTATTTTCTCTTCTTTCTCCTGGATCTTGTACAAATTTGTTTTTTGGTTTTTTTTTTTTTGCATTTTGATCTTATTCAAGCTAAGTATAAAGAAGGTATAAAAGAGAGCTAATGAGATTTTAGGGTTTGTTGCTGAATGAGAAGCATGTAAGTGGGAGATACTGCAAGAGCTTGATCTTCAAACAGTAATTCAAAGGGAATGGAGGTGGGCCCCAGACACATCCTTGTGATCCTGGAAGTAGAGGCTGTGCTGCAGATTAGGTTACATGTGCGTGGGACACACGTAAATATGGTGTGTGCCAATTGGCAATCCAGATCCAAATGGCTGAGCTTCATAAATTCTGACATGGATAAGGCTGTTCATGCCATTTGCTTTCAACAGTTCTGTAAATCATATTGTAGGCCCTTGGAACTGTGCAAAATAATCTGACTTGAAAAACTAAGTAATGTTCAATCATTGTAAGTGGAAACCTGGTTTTTAAAGTTGACTGTCTAAAAACTAGAATCACATAATGTATGCAGTCTGGGAAAACTCGGAAACAAGTGTGAACATCCCTTTACAGCAATATCTGCAGTTTAGTTTGGAATATTGTAAACAATGTTGTTGTAACAAGGGTGTCGAGTTCTAATGGCACAAGAAAGCGTGATAGCATGGATTTATATCAAAGTCTATTATAGCAGAGAGTTTTATAACAAGAGCAGAATGTGTTTCTGTCATACTCAAAATGTCATCTCAGTCACAGACAAGACTGATGAGGAAAAACTATTAGATGCAGAGATTTCATTATCTTTCTTTTCCAGAATAGGAACTTTTGGTGATTTCCCTTTAGGTTTTAATGCTTAAACCCCAAATTTCCAGCCACCACTGTAACACAAAGGAGATGCACCTTTGCTTTCATATTTTTCCCTTCATTTTTTAACTAACTACCGGAAATCAATTAAGTTTCACTAGTAAAGCAAAATCTTTTTGCTCTTATTTTCTTGTAGAGGAAGCTGAAAACTACCTGTGTCATAAAACAGTACCACGTTTTCCTGCCTAATTCAGGCCTTAACATTACTCTCAGCCTTACAGATGAGAGGTTTTGTGTGAGGGTCTCCCTTGGTCCAGCTCTTCTGAGTCTGCATCCTTGTCCTGCACCACTGTGAGCAGCTAATGCCACTGCCAAGGCCTATAGACACTACATTCCTAGGGATTTTAAGGAACTTCAGAGCAGCCTTCAGAGGTATTAATCTGTTATTAACACTTGTTGCAGTCACCAAAGAACTTCAAACGTACCGAACTCCATATTATCATCTTATTTCATAAAACTTTGGCAAAATTTTGACGCACAAATTAAAAGATTTTGAGTATTCCTAAAGATACTTTTAGACTCTAGAGCTAATATTCAGACACTGCTATTTTTCAGTGAGCTTGTAATTGTTATTGGCAAATTACCCTTACAAGTTTATTAAAATTGAAAGCAAAACAGCTGTAGCTTATGTTATGTTCTCTAGTGGAAAAAAAAGGACAAAATTTAACAATTTTGCTTTCCTTTAATTTGATTGATTCGGAGCATGAGGTAAATACTGAATTTCTTCAATTTGAATATCAGAACTGATATTGTTGTTTTGGGTATAGAAAAAGCCCTACAAGCGCCCACACCAAGCCCTAAATGAAATGACCTTAATCCAAACCCAGGCTATTGCAAGTGGTTGGATTTACCTTGTCCAAGTTTGCATGTGCATTTTTTTGTTTCCAGAAGAGGCTATACACAGTCATTTGATTGTTACTGGATGCCCTATTCCTAATGAGAGAAATCTTTTGTCTTCTCTAAAGAGATGGTTTGCCATTGTGTCCTGGAGCGGCCTCATGATTCCTGCATAGGCACCAGAACTGCACAGATTTTCTACTACTCAGGCTCCCTAGGTAGGTGAAACATGACCATCCCCTCATCTTTCAGTGACTGATGATTTTGGGGGTGGTGGAGGGGAAAATCGAGGTGAAATCATGTCATGTGTTTTTAACGTTGCTAATGAACTCATAGCACAGGAAATGCTTTCGTCTAGCTCCTGCCCAGCTCCTCCCATTTACATTGTACCCATGTGCAGGTCCATCAAGCACAGGCTACCACCCAGAGAGAATGCTGATTTAAAGTCCGGGTACACCAGTGGAATTTCAGAGCAACAGAAAAGGAGCTTCTATTCATCACTCATCAATGTCTTCGCACTGTTCAGAAACCAAACATGCACAAAACCAGTAGGAGGTTGTTATGCTCCTGTTAGCAACTACTGTACAGAAAAAGAAAATCCTGACGTGAATTGTGCAGTCTGTCAAACATCGCACGACCTTGACAACCCTTGCCAGTGTTAAATTCAAACATCTACAGCTGTGAGGTGCAGAAGCTGCAGTGCTAGCAGCAGGTTGGGAGTTTAAAGGGTAGAACCAAGCATTACTCTCAACACAGCCACATGGCACAGATGTAATGCACTGTAATAATTCCTTTTTATATTGTCCATGCAGTGGGTTAAAAACCTGCTGTCACTTTATGGATTTTGCAAGCATGACAAGGTACCTTTACATTTTTTGTAAAAACAGATTATGTTTTTCGGTACATTTTTTATTTTAAATTATACAGTACTAAAAGCATTGCATATCTTTCTTAGTTTGATTTCATTTTGCAAATTTGATGTCCCTTTCATAATAGCTCCAATTAAAGCACAGATTTCTTGGGAATTTAGAGTCCCTTCAGAGAGCAGTTGACCCTGACATGGAGGCTGATTCTCAGCATGTCAGTGCCTCACTGAATAGTGAATCTCACTGAGAATGCACCAGCTGGCCTGTGTTCATGCACTAACCTTTCAGTGACCTGGAGAACAGGTTATTTAAGTCTCTGTGCCTACATGAATGTTCCTGTGACTGTATGGATGGGCACAGAAACACTTCAGAGTCACAGGTCTGGCCATATATCTCAGTAGCTCTCTGACTCCCTCCCTGACATGCACCAGCTCCTCCAGCACTCCAGAAAGGTCAGGGAGCATGTAGACTGAGTGAGAGACATACGAAGTTTGTAGAACTGAAGACTGAAGATCTAGTCAAGGGAGGAGGAGTGCTGGCAAGCACCTCTCTGCATCCCATCCCTGACCTTGGGCTTAATGCCTTCACTCGTGTCCTAGACTGCAGACCTTTGGAGAGTCCGCAAAACCCATCATCTCTCCTGAGCATGCAGGAGAAGACAGGTGAATGGCAAAGGTTGTGGACTCATAGAATCATTAAGGTTGGAACAGACCTACAAGAATATCAAGTCTAACCTTCGACTTAGTAGCACCATCCTTTCTGTAGAGTGTTATGGAGATGCATTGCTTGTTAGAGTTACGTGCAGTTCAGTGTGTCTGGTATCACAGTACTGTGAGGTTTTTTCCCTCAGCTGTATGTCTTGTTAAAAATTAGGCTGGAGATTTTTTATCTTTATCCCCATACACATGCCAGTGAAGAGCAACATTCTTTCTGTGTCACCAGTTACTTCTCCTCTTGCAAGGCTTTTTCTAATTCTATACAGCACAGTGAGAAGATACAAAAAGATGCTTGGGTGTTTTTTTCAAAAATGGTAGGCTCTTTTGCCTACTGATTACAACATTAAGCATCTTAAATTAGACAGCGCCTCCTGCCTGGTGGTGCTTAGTGTAGTCAACAATAATAGAAGCAAAGAACTTGGACTGGCAAGTGCGAACTAGCACTGCTTGACCTAAACTGTCTTGAGAGAAAGGAGCATCCTCTTGCTTCAGAAGAAGGCTGATAAGATAAAAATTTCAGGGTAGCCTTGAAGGTTCTCTTATGCTACAGCCAAAGGCCACAAGGTTAAAATGTGCAAGGGGAGAATCAAAAAGAAATTGTGTAGGAGACAAAGGAGGAGTAAAAGACATGCACAGTACCTTGAAGGAGACACGGCTAAGCTCAAATTTAATGCAGCTGAAGAAGAACAGCAGGTTGAATTAAATATTCCTGAAGGTCTCTGTGTGCAGCAGGATGCAGAGATTTTCTGTTGATGATAGTAAAAAACACATGTGTTTTCTCTGTGCAGCATATAATGAGGAAGTACTCATTTTCACAAACACGGCAGAGGTCTGAACTTATGGTCTTCCCATGTGGGATTTGTAAGCTTGGATAATTGGCATTGCCAGGGAAGGTCATGAAAGCACAATTGCTCTGTATCGTACCAGAGGATTTAAGAGTCATATTAATTCCAAACTATAATATAGTAATAATACAAAATGTTCTTTAAAGACAACAGAGCTAGCAAATTTATTTTTCTTTTTGCTGGGGGAAGGCTTCAATAGACAACAGCTGTGTGAATGTGGGACCACACTAGCTACATTCAAAACTTTCGTGTAGGTTGGGTTTGCAGTTCCAGTTAAGTTTATGAAAATTCTCTTTTGTATAGTAGTTTCTACTTTTAAATTTTTTACAAACCAAAATAAAGCAGCAGATTTAATTCTGTTGCCTACTATTATTGTAAATTTGTAAGCAACTCATTTGGTTGCACAATTGCTCCTGCCAAATGCAAACCTTTCATGTGTATGTGGCTGTTAACACTGAAGGTACCAGGGTAAAATATTCAGGAATACAGATGTGTTATTAGGGATGGCTTCTAAATCCCTCCAAATGGTAACTTAAATGCACAAGAACAGTAGAAGAATGAACTAGTAAGGAATATAAGACACACAGCAAAGCATCTGACTGAGATTTAGAGTGGGATGTTTCGAAACTCAGATGACTTAATCCAGTACATATCCTGGTTTCATTTTCATACAGCAACAGACGTATGTGGGAACGCTGGTGTTTATTTTCCTCTTAAGATTATGCTTATTTGGAGTGGAGGGAAATATTATGACTAACATACAAAACAGTGTGATCTATACACTGTAAAGTGTATTAAAAGAGCTTTATATGAGTGTATCACGCACTTGATTTCCACAGTGGCCCCTATTTTGACTAGGAGGAGACATCTTGAGGTCCAGTATCTATAGTGAAAACAGCCTTTCTTTATAAACGTGACTATTCATGTTAAGGAAGATACTCTGCTAAAAATGCAACCATGCCAAAGGTAGCATAAAATCAGTGTCACTTCAAATTCTGCTGGGCGATGGAAGAAATCTCATTAAAAGTGGTGATAAGTTTCCCGGTGAGTCTGTTTAGCAGTACATGTCTAGGTTTTAGTCTATAGGGTTTGTTTTGTTTAGGAATTTAAAGAACCTCAATGAACTCTTAGCTTTCTTTTCTCACTACGATTAGTTAAAAGCCAGTGGGACATGGAGTCGTGACTGAATGGATTCACGACCGAATACTTTTGGAAGCCTCATTCCAGCAACATAACTACAATTTTTTTTTCTTTCAGAAGCTGAACAATGATAGTGATGAATCCATGAAGCCATCTGTGCCAGGCAGTTAGCCTGGAAAGACACTGTAAATTCACCTCTAATCTGTATGTACAAGTTAAACCTTCTTTTAAATTGAGAAAGTCAAGGCTGGTGCTTGTCTTCTTTCATTGCCTTCCCAGGACATTCAACTTGTCATGACTGCAAGAAGAAAAACAGATCTCTGACATGACTACTGGCCTCAGAGCAGTGGAATGGCATGATAGGGCTGCCAGCCCCATGGCTTTGACTGGCTTTCCCCCTTTTCACCTCATCGATTTCTATCTAAAAGTTGCATGAGGTCTTTTAAACAAGTGCCTAAATTAACTGGCACAAATTAGCTTGCCCAGCTGAACACCCAAGTGAAATGCTTTATTTTCACATATCCAGCACATTTAAATTCTATTTGAACACCTGGGCAGCACATAGACTGAGTAGTCAGGACACACAATTTTCTTAATTTAGTTAACTGTTTACCAGTCAGCCCAGGCTGGTGGAGACTGACATTCCTTCTTGGCGCAGTTGTGCCACTCCTTCTTGTGACAGTTTATGTTTATGCAGCAGCAGATCTTAAGTAAGTATCAGCATCAAAACAGTCAATCACTATTGGCAGTAAGTGGTGGCTTTACTGCAAATCCTCCCAGCAGAGAGACTAAAACTAGGGGAATACATTGAACTACTTAGCCCTTATCTCTTAGATACACAGCATGACTCTAAGGCTGGGCCACGATGGCAGCCTGGAGTTCGGTGGTTGACAGCAGTTGCTGCATTCCAGAAGCTCATCCTTCCTGGCTGGGCTGTGTGGGGCTCAGTGGCCTTACCCACATCAGGGCAGGACTGAAACTGGGAGCAGAGCGGCATGCCCAGCTCTGCTGGCACACCAGCAGCGAGCGAGGACAACTTCATCAAAAGAGGCAGTGACATTTTTAAGGAAGAAGAGAAAAAATAATTAAATTTCTTGTAACTGGACAGTAAAAGTGCAGATGGCAGTGACATTTAAGGGAAGACATGCGTGAACTATGTCTTTCAAAACCTAATAGTCATTTGTAGATGTAGACAGGTCTGTCAAAGCAGCTAAACCTTGAAACTACTTTGATTCTACTTGTGATTAAACTCCTATGCCAGGCAAAAGCTAGAGGGAAAAAGATGCTTTTTTTAGACAAGGACCAGGAATAGCATATGACCCCAGACAATTTATTAAATGAGAATCAAGTGAAAAGGTGCCTGGACAAAGGAAACCCCTAAAGCTTGTGACTGTTGGAATTAATAGGGTAAGACCTCAGGCAAAGATAGCAGAAGACAATTACTTCAGATTTAATAGGTAGTGTTTGCAGATGTACAATACATCTTGGAAAACATTGTACTACTTGTTCCAGTTTCTGAAAAATTTAGAAGTTAATAATAAAATACAAACTGTTATAAAGACAGATAACATTAAAATGAAAAGCTGTAAGTCAGAGGTGCTGTTAGGTCAGCTTATAATCACCTCATTTTCTGGCATGCATGCTGTTTGCAGTGCTGGTTTTTATGGCATTGGTTCCCAAGAGGATTGAAGAAGCAAATATTTGAGTAAAAGAACATACAATTTTAAAAACATTCCTTGAAATAATAAACAAATGAGCGATGCCGTGAGCAGCATGACTTTATCCTGTTGTACCATTGTGAAAAATATTTGTCTAAAAAAACCTATAAATGCTATAACAATGAGGACAGCATAAATCGCAAGACAATTTGCAAATCTACCACACTGATTTCAGCATCTTTTGAACATACACATTTTTAACTACACAATAGAATTTCCAATGTAGTATTATAATATTACAGTACGATATCACAATATGATATCTTGTACAGATCGTGCTCACCAGGGTTTGAATTCAGGGCTGAAAAGAGAGTGGGGGAGGAGAAGGGAAATTCCAGCATGTGTTACAAAGTGTTCAGGCAAATTATTTTGAGGAGCTGCCTCAAACATCTTTGACACATGGCAAAAACCCCATAGAAAAGCTATTTAACTTTTATAATTTGACAGTATTGTGGCTAAAGTTTCCAATTATGCTATGTCCTGTGATTTGTTCAGGGGGAACATTTCTCTTCCGGACAACATTAGCAGGAAGATGTTCTGCTATTTTCATGGGAAAGTGAGATATTAGTTCTGGCTTATTAAACTATTTCAGCAAAAGGTTTCCTAGCATCACAGAGATGTGAAATGTCATGCATCTATATAGTGTATCGAATCCTTATGCTAATGCCTAAATATTCCCTGTACTATGCAAAATGAGTTGTAACCCAAGGGACAGGCTTGGCATAATATCAACTGAATATCCTTTTCTCATGCTCAGTCTCAATTTATTTTTTCTCTATGTTCTTGAACATAAAGTTGACCCTCTTGGGTGAGGCCCCCTTGCCCAGCTCAACTCTCACATCATTAGCACATGCTTAGTGTTAAGACCTTTCCTACCCTTAAAAAGCAATAATCTTTAACTGACGAAAACACCAATTTCACCTGGAAACGCAAATGAAAACCAGCTCTGTTGGTTGAATGAAAGCATGGGGAGAAGTGTGTGTGCCTCCTGTGGGGAAAAGTGGCAGGGCCAGAGCCAAGGATGGAGCCAGGGACAGAGCATCCGTAACCTTCTCCAGCAGGACAGAAACACCAATTTGCACTTCCTGTTGATTTGTAAAAGTCTAAGTAAACCACAAATATGTCAACATGCTCATTATCAAAGTAACTGCTTTGTCTGGGAGAAATAATTCTTTTAAATGTTAATTTCATTGGAAAAATACATAAATATCCTTTGGGTCAAGCCAGACGTAATTACTTTCTTGACCAGTGAACCAGAAAACTGGTTCATTCTGTACTCCTATTTAAACTCTAATATACTTAAAAGTTGGCTTATTCCTTGGAGTATCTTCCCAACCATTTCCCTGTGACCAGTATTTCTTCCTTTATTCGGTCCTTTATTGTCTATGTCTGAAGAGACGTGAAATAGCAGCCCTATGGGTCTGACCCAAGATTTCTACTATTCTTGTGAATATCAGACAGACAAGGCTCTCAGAAATTTCAGTTTTGAAGAAACTTCCAATTTTAAAAAAAATTGGAATTCAAATTATTGCAGTTTGAAAAGGTGTAACTAATGTGTCTAAGAGCTGAAAGAGTTTCTCTGGCAGCCTTATTCGATGTTGATTGACTAATGCACAACTTGGAGCCCATAAAATTTATTTCATTAATTAGTGAAAATGGTAGCTAAATTGATAAGGTTTAAAGCATGTCAACATATTGCTCTCTTGTCTCAGAAAATTAAGTCTTTGGAAGCTGAGATATCTTGAACAGAGCTTTGTTGTGATTTATTTTCTTTTTCTGAATATCTAATTCTTTCATGGACTGACAGTCAGGAGGGACAGGCACGTTTCATACCTCCTGGTATGAGGATTCCTGGACTAATAGCAGTATTTCTACAAAATTCCTGACTTGGTTCTATATCACTAAAATATTAGAAACAGCTTTGCACTTCCTGCTTGCAGCTAGGCAGGACCAGGAGAGATTCGATGCTGTTAAGGGGGATCAAGAGAGAAAGAGGGCCCTGCCCTGGGAATAGCTGTTTCACTGGGTGAAGAAACTTGAGAAAAAGAGCAAGAGATTGATAGGTTATTCTCAGAGACACCACAGTCTCAGGAGTCTTGAATTTCCATTGTAGTTAAGAACCAGGTGGACCCAGAACCCTGCGAAATAGCTAGTCGTGTACGTGTTGAACAGGAAGGCTGGAAAACGGTCAGTGCCCATATTAAGAGGAAGGATCCTCCTCCTAGAAATTTGACAGTGACAAGTAGGAGTGGTACTTTTTGCTACAGGTGTGAAGCCCTGGATCCAGAAGGACAATCTACTGATGACAAGGACCAAGGTCCTGCTGGGATGGAGGAACTGCCTAGGGCAACACAATCTATACCCTGCATTGCAACCTCCTGTGTTAAGAGGAAGGAAGGGTAGTTGTCATAAGTAACTCCCTTCTAAGGGGAGTGGAAGACCTGATATGCTGACTGGACCCCATCCACAGGAAAGTCTGCTGTCCCGCAGAAATTCAGGTAAGGGACATTACTAGAAAACTCTCCAGTCTAGTATGGCCCTCTGATTATTATCCAGCACTGGTTATTCAAGTTGGTAATAATGAGATAACAAAGAGAAGTCCAAGGGGAATAAAAAAGGATTTTGGGGGTCTGGGATGATTTGTTGTAGGATCAGGAGCACAGGTAGTGTTTTTCTCAATCCTTTCAGTAGCAAGTAATAATGTTGAGAGGAACAGGCAGATCCAACAGATCGACACATGGCTCTGAGGTTGATGTTATCAGAAAAACTTTGGGGTTTATGACCATGGGATGACCTATTCAACACCTGTTCTACTGACACCTG
>VZRR01008571.1:0-25752 GCA_013398015.1 Oreocharis arfaki
GAGATGGACCCTTCTCCTGGAGGCTGGACACTTCTCCTGGAGGATGGACACTTCTCCTGGGAGATGAACCCTTCTCCTGGGAGATGAACCCTTCTTCAAACAGCTGCTCCCCGTCTCACCTCTGGCAGGCACGAAGAGCAGCCACCCTGGCAGTCTGCTCAGCTCCACCCCGAGCCACACAGCACCAGCTGGGAGTTTGAGCCTCTTTATTGCCATTTCCCCTCAAGAACAGGGAATAATTCTCTGGCACTATCTGTCCAAAACTGCTTGATGCACATACCTGAATGCCTGTATATTGGCAAGCAAGACCAGCTTAACGTGGTGACACCTGCCAAGCTTTAAGCCCTGGAATAAACCCCAAACTGCCATGATTTTGTGGGGTTTTGTACTGAAGATTCTCAACACGGTATTATCTCCTTATGGTATAAAATGTACAATCTGAGCAACTGGAATAGACTGGGTTTTCCATTCTCCACTCCCACCTGCTTTTACTTTTTTCCTTCATCAGATACAGAAAATCCCAGAGCTAAATGAATAGGAAGACTAAGAGACGAAAATGAAAAATTCGAAGAGTGGGGAAGAACTGTGTTCAAAAAATAGCAAATTGGGTGCTGATAAGCTCAGACTCCTGTATCAGTCTCACCTTCACTCCTCTCCTGCTCACCAGGTGCATCCCAGGGCCCAATAATATAAGCCTAGTAATTTTTCCTTACCTAAATACGGGAATTAATCAGTTGTGGAGGTCATCGTTGTCTCCTGCCTCACACCTGATACCTCAGAACAGCCCCACACCCCAGCAGTTGTGGCAGCATCTTAGAAAGAAGCTGGAATCCCTTTAGCAGAGTTCAGAGCTGAATGTGGGTCAGCACAGCTGAGACAGGCACTCTCTCCACTAGAAGCTTTTTGTTGTTCTTGTTTTAAGAGAAAATTGCATATATTAGGCCGGCTTTGAAGTTCCTACCAGACTGCAGCAGCTGGAAAACATGAGCAGAACATTATTGCTGATTTTGAAGATGAGGGACATGTTGACCTGCTCAGGGCTATCCAGGAGCTTTGGCTTTCAGAAACTTGGAGAAACTTAATGGGAGTGGATTTCTGTAGCTTTCTTGATAATGGGACCACAGATCTCAACCAAATTCCGACTTTTGTTGTTGCAAAAGCTTTTAATTTTAATGTCCTGCCTCCCTCCAATGTTGAGGAGAAGATTTTACCCCAGGCTGACACCCGTAAAGCAGCAGGTTCGCCTCCCTAGAGGGTCTGAGGAGTCGCAGCAGGCTGGAGGTACCCAGTCCTGGCCAGGGAGTTTTAAATCACATAACATCAGTGTACCAAACTTGTTCCTTTTAGCTGCCAACCTCACTAGGGCATTATCTTAATGCTCAAATTTCATTCATTCCCTGTTCTTTGATGTAGTCTTCCTCCAGATTTATACACTGAGCTGCAGACAGGAAAATGAGATTTTACCGCTGCATGGTAAGGAATTTTTTCAGGAGCTCCTTCATTTCCTCGCACACTGTAGGATAGCACACCGCAAAATTGAGAGGCACATTTCTGAAAGTTTGAGGGAAAGAACTAGGAAGAAAATGGAGAAAATCTAGCTTAACAACTCTTTCAATTTTGAAAATTGCAATTTGACAGCAATCCTGTGGGCTGGGAAATAAACGTTCATGCCTTTGCCTCTATAGTCATTTGATTGATGTCAAATTGCTTAAGATGAAATAAAGAGTGAGATGCAGTCATATTTTTCCAGCTTCTTTCTATAGAATTGGGGTCACAGTATTTGGGATCAAAAAGTTATTTATGGCATTTATTTTCTACCGCTGATTGCACTTTAACCTCTCAAAAATCCTGGTTTCATCACGAAGATGTGCATTTATATTTAGAACTTTGCAGCACTGTGGTTTCTTGGACAGGAAAAGTGCATTGCTGATAAAAGAGCCCACCAGTTTCAAGACTTAATCCTTCGATCACTACAGATTCAGATGCTGACCCTACCAGACCCTGAAATTTACATATTTTAAAGCATGTAAATAGTGTGATAAGCGTCAAAGGGTGTAAAAATGCAATATACTCACACGTGGGAATAAATATCTTCATATTAATAAAGCTTCTTCCATGGCCTTCTCTTCCAAATGTGCCATTGCCAAGACGAGCAGGGTAAATCTTCCCAGCTGGCTGCAAAAACATCTCCTCCAAAGAGAGGAAATGAAGTCACTCAAGACCTTGATAACAAACATCACCTTCCTTTCTCTCATTCCCTCTCCAGCCACCCCTGCTGGACAACGAGGCTTTCCCCTCCTGCCACTGGAGTTTGATTTTAGTTTCTTTCCTCCTGTAAGGTGAGGGCATGGAGCAGATGTGTCTTCACAAACAGCTGTTATTCAAGAATGCATCAAAAACTGGAAATAGGGGAGCCTGGTGCCTCCCTCATTTAGACCAAAAACCTGGGTTTTAGAGAGCTGAAGGTGGGGGAGATAAATCCATCCCTGGATCTCCTGTAAGAATCAGACATTTAAATGGTTTCTAAAATGCCAATTCAGCCCCTGATGCAGAGATCACCATTACACGATTTGACTCCCAGATGGTATTCCATTCACAATTTTTACAGTATTTTGAATTTAAAAACAAAACAATCCAAAAGAAAAAAAAAAAAAAAAAGCAGACAAGAATCACCTCATGAGAATAACAGGAAGGAAATGACACTGACAAAATGTAGGAAACTAAGAGTAATTAAAATCACTGTTGATTTAATTTTTACTGAAGTTAAATGCTGCATTATTGTTGTTAACTTTATGTATCCTACAGCTTTTCATTCATTCCAATGCCCTAAATGTTACATTGTGCAAGAAAGAACAGTCATCCAGAACTGAAAACAAAAAGGCCCCCAGCATTTAATATTACAACACGCATAAAAATAAATTTAATTAGTCACCAAGGAAGGGGGGGTAAAGTGTTAGTAAAACTTTATAAAGATAATTACCTGATAGAAAAAGCACCTGACAAGGCTACTCTGTACTGGATATTATCCAGGCAAAAAAAATTAAACCTATGTTGCTGCTTCAATACCATCTAATACTAGGCATTGGCAGAAAAACATCTATTCTATGAATAATAGCTCAACAGTCCCAAAGGACATCAATACATGAATAAGGAAAAAAAAAAAAAGAAATCTCAAGCCTTTCCAAAATGGTGCTAATGCTCCACTGAAACTTAATTTTATAATTTACTGGCAGTCAAGATGGCAGGAAATAAAATAATTTGCTATATATTCTGCACAACAAACCCCCTGCTTTTCCTGGGAAGGGTAATTATCCCTAAAAAAAAAAAAAAAAAAGGAAAGAAAAAATACGACATCTCATATTAAGCTAAAGTCTCATCAAGAAGAGAAAGAGTGCCTCATTACATGTAATTACCAGGGAATTAGAAACATCATTTAACTAAATGAGCGAATAATGCTCAGGATATTGAAGAAACTTGCCTGCACTTCTGCAGAGCACTCTAAGTCCCATTACAAAAATTGCACCTCTTTAATGGAATAATTTTAGGCCTTGTCTGCCTTGCTTTAAAAATAAAGAGCCTCAGAGAGGCAGAAAGAGGCTGAAACTACCATAAACAACTGTTGAAAAGAGCTGCAGAGTAGGAGTAGTCTCTACTGGATACCATGATTTAAAATGACTCATAATCTAACATAATCATGAAAATTAAACCTAAGGACTTGGGTGGGAGGATGGGAGAGAGGGAGGGAAACGAATTACCCTTTTTAATTGTACTTACTCCAGACTACAATGTATTTATAATTATACATTATAGATAACGGGTGAAAGATTTTAGGTTAAAGGTAAATCTTACCGAGGGGGATGAAAGGCTGCTGCATTAGAAGCTAAAAAAGAAATAACCATACCTGCTGCTTGATACTTGCTCTCCTGCAATGCAATTTTTTTCTAATGGTAAAGTTACGGGGGGAATTAATAATGGCCATGATAATGCATGACATGCAAATGACATAAACCACAGACTCTGTTTTAGGAGCTTAAAATCTTAAATATTTCTCTGTCTGCAAAGGTGATTCTGATGCTGCGGAATTTATTATTACAAATAAAATCTGGAAAACTTTATTTACCACCATTTTGATGCACAGGTTGATCCTGTGCCGAGACAAACGAGGTTCTCCTCACTGAGTTTAGCCAGAGGAATTGTGTCTCAGCAAGGCAGGAAATTGAAATTAAATTCAACTCCCTTGGGTTGAAAACGTTTTGGTCAGGGTTGGAATCTTGGTTCCACACCTCTCCATGAGGAACTAAATAACTCAAGTGATGCCACAGCAAAGTCCCACCAAAATGTCTTCAAGTTGATGCACAGGAAAAGCATCACTTCTTTTTTTGGGTTGGTTTGTTTTTTTTTTTTTAATAAAACACCCCTAGAGAAATGAAGAATGCAGAGAAGTAAAACAAGAAACAAGGGGATACATATAATACATCATCTGAAACATGTGTGCTTCCTCTATTAACATTTCCATCCTTCATTTCCTTCTCTCCACACAAACAAAATCCCTCACTATAGAGATCCTAGGCAAACAAGGGTTTTTTTTTTTCCTTTACAATAACCAGTTCCACAGCAGAGCAAGCTGTTCACAAAACAAATACTGAAATAAGAGGAAGAAAAGGGCACTAGAGCCCCAAAGTGTTGAATCTGGACATCTCCACTGGGTAAAGCAGGATTGCAGAAAATTGATGATTTTTGCTGCTTTTCAGATCATAAACATTTCAGACTGTTCACACGGGCTTGGTTCGCAGTCAGAACTGCAAAAAAACCTGTTTGTTCGGGGATTTTTGTTTTAGTTTGGGATTTTGATGGTGATTTAGAAGATAGCCCAGAAAATGGCTTGTGAAAAGGTGATGGTTCCATTCAACCTCTCTTGACGTGCCTGTGCCACTTAGAAGTTATATCTGAATTATTTCTGATTGTAGGAGTAGAAGATGAAATGTTAAATATTTAAACACAAATTACCAGTGAGATGGTGAGGGGGAGTAAACAGAATTATGTGGAGACCAGTGAGATTTCCAGAAGGTGGGAAAAAAAAAAGACAACCCCTCATAAGAGGAGAGAAGGACTCGGTTAATAAGCAGCACTAAGCCCATCTGAGGCTGAAACAAAAGCAGGATGGGACCACGTGCCTTCAGGGCAATGCAGCTTGTAGGAAGCTCCTGATGCTGGGAGAGGAAATCACCATCCTTGCAGACTGGAGCAGGAGAATCCTGGCACTGCCAAAGGCTCCACGAGCTCAGCTAATGCTGATGGGAAATCCAGGGGTTTATCCTGTACTTGGGCACTCCAAACAACGGCCCCAAGAGGTTTAATCCTGCACAGGCTGGCGAGGATTTTGTGTATCACGGATACTTCAGCTAAAGGATTGTTCTGACCAAGTAATTGAAGGAGGGTACTGGAGGGTCTTTAACCTTAATTGATTTTTTTATTCCAGTTCCCCCACGGAAATGAGATTGGTGCACCGAAATTGGCTGTGTCTGTCTGCCCGTCCCCTTGTCCTCTCATCCCCCTAATGACTTGGGAACTGAGAGACCAATTACAACCGAGCCCGACAGAGGAAGGAGGTCTCAAAGCTATCAAATTCCTGCATCCCTCATGAAAGCAGGCAGCCAAGCAGAGGAGACAGCCTTTAATAACGTGCCCAGGAAACCTACCTGGGAAAAGTTATTGTGGTCTAAGTCAAAACTTGGTTTCTCAAGAAAGAACAACCAAAAGACCAAACCATGTAGAAAATTCTAGACTCATTGAATCACTCATTCCATATGCAGATAAATTCAGTTTTTCGTGGACAATCTCAAGGCCAAGACAAAAAAGACAACACAAGTGGAGATCAGGAAAGAAATATGACTTTATTTGCATTTGCCTCCATACTGATTTCCATCAAAAAAAAAAAGTATCACTCCAAATATTTCCATCCCCACCCCATCCTTACAAATCTCCCCTCTAACCCCATTATCTGCCTAATTAAATTGTGGGTGTATCAAACTGTTAGGCCCATCTTTCGGGAGGCTGCACGCTTTAACCACAATTACATGCTGCATATTTCATGATATATATCTTTTGCGTATAATTAGAAATAAAAAATGTAATCCCAAAAAGATGGTGAATAATTTAAATCCTGAGGATTTGATTAAAAGCATCTGAGCATTGCAGATGACAAGGAAAGAACAGTGACTCCATTACAACCAAGGGAAAAAAAAATCAAGGATTTAAGCACCTTTCTTTTTTCCCACCAAGGGCTCTAATCCTAAAAACAAATAAACAGGAACAGAGAAATACGTCAGCCCTGATACATTCCTGCCACTTAATCTGTGGTATGGGGCTGAGGGTGCTGCACAGAAGGCCAGATATTTAATTTGTAAAGTCCATCTACAAATATTTCTTAAAATGCTCCCTTCCAAAATCTCATCCAGCAGAAATGAATATTCTCTGCTGGAAAAAGGGCACTCACCTCACTGCTCAGGCAGCACCACCTTCCAGGGCCTGTGTGTTTGCAGGCCACTACTCAAAGCCTCCCCACAAAGAATCAAATAACCTCAGCACTACAAATATAGGTGGAAGAGAAGTAGCCAAGGTCATGTTCTCAAAACAATTTGCAAGTTCAGGAGATATTGATGCTGTTTTATTACAGTCTGTGCCACCAGTTGACATCTTTAAGTGATGCAGAGGGCAGCAGGGATTATCATCAGCAAGCGAAAAATTAAAACCAGGGATTATGTATTTATTAAAGCAAGCAGGGACTGGGAACAGGGAGGCCATTCCCATTCACGTGGGAACACCTCATGTTTGCTCCCAGGGAAAGCACACCTGCAGCTTCTCCACAGCTTTGCAGCAAGGCCTGAGCATCTTGCAACCCACAGATGTGCACATGCAGCACTGCAGCTCCCCAGGACATGAAATCTCTGTGTGGGACAAAAAAACTGATTCAGCAGTAAGAGGCAGCAGAAACTGAGGGTGTGCAACATGGTAAATAACATTTTTTTAAAAATTTTTTTTGATGTCTCCACTCTGTTGTCTGCTGCACAGGCTACAGCTGTGCCATTTTTTTTTTAGCTTTACAAAACAAGTTACAAATTCTCTACTTAATACTTCTTGATAGTCCTTGATTTGCAGGACCTAAATTCTAATTTTTTTTTCTGCCTAGGTAATACTATGTAGAAACACAATGGTACATTCTGTTATTTTTAGAAGCACAACTTCTAATAATGCTTTCACTTTGTACTTTCTTCCTGTCACATCTCTCCCTCACTAGAGGAAAGGCAATCTTTGCATTCTACTGGAATCTCTCTTGCCATGTAGCACTACTAAATATCAACACAACAGTGCATACTGGATCGTTGTGTAAGAAGAAATTGCATTTTTAAAAGATAGACTTAACTCTTTTTTACCAATTTGATCTCATTTACCTTCACACAGAAGGCCTGGCTGTTCAATTGACCGAAAAAAATTACATCACAGGACTAAAAAAGATTAACTGAAATAACTCCCCACAGTAAGTCTGGAGCAGAGGCAAAAAATTAAACCAATTACGTGCACTAGGAATCAAGACATCTGTTCAAGTCCTGCCTTTGCTCTGTGACAAGGAAATTCACGTCCTTATTCTGTGCCTTTGTTGACATCTGTGGAATGAGAATATTTCTTCTCTCTCCACACCTTTGTCTGTCTTATCTATTTAGGGAACAAATTCTGCAGCCGGAATCACCTCTGACAATGCCCCCGTGCCGAGCTGAGAATGAGGCAATCGGTGCCTTTGTTGCGTTGTTGTGGCTGCAGAGCAGGGGTGGCTTGCAGCAAACACAAGCAGGGAAAAGCAACCCTTGCTTAGCTTAATTATCAGGAAATCCTGAGCCTAAGTGAATAAATGATTGCTTTGTTTCTACTTGAGGCTACCTGGCTCTGGTTTTCCCAGAAGAGGATAACAGAGGGCTTCTGCAAGTGGGGAACAGATTAAAACACCCAACTAATGCTGCTCTGCTGAGTTGTTTCGTGTTGCTGATGGTGAAGCTGGATGCAAGCTTAAAGTTATGGTAAGGCTGATGTAAACAAAGTATTTATAGAGCAAATAAAAGCCAGCTACTCTTGATTAACCTTCATTCAAAAATCAACCCTAATTCAGAATTAGCCCAAGTTGAGACATGCCTACAAAATGAATGCATACATTGATTTTAAGAAGTATGATTGGAGAATCACAGAATGGTTTGGGTTGGAAGGGACATTAAAGGTCAGCCAGTTCCACCCCCTGCCATGGGCAGGGGCACCTTCCACTCTCCCAGGTTGCTCCAAGCCCTGTCCAGCCTGGCCTTGGGCACTTCCAGGGGTCCAGGGGCAGCCACAGCTTCTCTGGGCACCCTGTGCCAGGGCCTGCCCACCCTCACAGGGAACAATTCCTTCCCAAAATCCCATCTAGCCCTGCCCTCTGGCAGTTTAAAGCCATTCCCCTCGTCCTGTCACTCCATGCCCTTGTCCCAAGTCCTTCTCCATCCTTCCTGTTCAGCCCCCTTTAGGTACTGGAAGGTGCCATAAGGGCTGCAGAGCTTTTTCCCAGGCACTGCCCCCGTGGCTCTGGGAGATGAGATCCCACTGCCAGGGGAAGCTGGAGTGCAGAACAAGCACAAGTACGATCAGTACTGCCTTATCTTCCCTGCCCAAAGATGGAACCAGTTAAAATCCCACCATTCCTGGCAGCCACTGGTATAACCTGTGCTTGAGAAATTCCACAGATGGAGACACTGCAGCTTCCCCAGGCCATTTATCCCTGGACTTAACCATCCTTACACTTACAAAGTTTTTCCTAATGTCTACACTAATCTCTGCTGCAATTTAAGCTCATTATGCCTTGTCCCAGTGGACATGGAGAACAGTTTATTCCCTTCCACTTTGCAGGTAATCACAGGAGGCTCTGAAGACCTATTACCTCCCCCCATGTTGCTATCACACGTTTTAGCACATTCATATGGGCTTTTCATGCTATAGGAAAATGTCTGAGACAGTGAAAAACTGCACATACAGCCTTAGGAAAAAAGGTATTTCACAGAGAGCCTTCAGCCTATCAGTTTTAAGAATATCTGGGCAAGTTCTGTCTTTAATGCTTCCTTTCTAAATTCTACGTGTCTAAAAGCATTTGAAACAAAGAATCCTGACACTTTTCAGAGCAAATGTCACGTTGCTGGAGGAGCAGAAGTTATGTCAGCTGCACATTGACTAAAAATGACCGCCTTTGTGGTTGTGATTATGCTGAACAACATGAGAGCAGCTAATGGTGTAATCACCAGGGCAGATGTCTGCTAGTCCGGAGAAATGGGTGCTGCTCCACACCCCTGATACCAATCCCTCATGGGGGATGTGCAATTCAGGCCAAATTTGCAAGAGAACCCAGCAGGAGAAACACCCAGCTTTTGGGTACTCATCTTAACAGATGCAGCAGTGGAATTACTGCTGAACTCGGGGGGACAAGGTGACTCCAACTAAAGAAAATCCATTTTCAAGGCAGTGAAAACTACTGGGCACTTAAAAAAGTGTGAGGCAATCAAGATGGAGCTGACAATACCTACACAGCTTTGTAAAGTCATCCTCAAGAGCATCACTTCAGTCTTTATTGGGGGCTCAGAGCTCAGCTTTGACTGGTTTTGCTGGGGAAAACACCCTCCTAAAGACATTTTTTTAATATTTACTATAATTACAGCAGCACCAGCACTAAACACCCCATCTGAGATGCAGCAGAGCTCCAGACCTTGCAAGTAGGAACCACACACTGATTATCCTGAAGGACTGGCCAACAGAAAGAGGTACTTACCAGCTTGCTTTTGTGACATTTGGGGCACAGATGCCACTTGGCTTCTAATACCACCGTGTTATGAGGCTCTTGTGAGAGACAACCCTGGATATTCACTGCTGCCAGCAGTCAGTGGTGATTGATGACTCTATTACAGGGATGGCTGTGGCTCCATGTTTTCTCCACGGCCCTCAACACCAGCCAAAAAGCAGTGACTTAAGGAGCTTTTTTAGCTCTCAATTCCTCTATCAAGAGTCGGTATATCCTTTGTTCAGCTGCTTGTTACAGAAAAGGCTTGTTTCATGATTCCTCCAGCTTATGAACCTCTGCCTTGACCTGCATTTCTAGGAGAGTGCTAATAAAAGGGAGATTAATCTCATAAAAGAAATATCTGTATTTCAACTGCACATTGTGATATTTCTACCCAACACACGGACACAGCTGTGGCCCTGACCACCCAAACATTCATTTTCTCCACTGTGCTTGGTTGTCTCACTATTTTCTACAGTTTGTGTCAAGCATTTACATAACACACCAACTCACCACAAGGAATCCTCTGGTTTTTAAGCCAAAACAGAACCAGTAAGTCAAATGCACTCCCTCAGACATATCCTGGGCTAACTCTGTCCAGGATGCTGAAACATGCAGGTCTCAGCACATTAACAGGTTTTTTCCCCAATCCTTAACCACTGAAAAGTTGCACAGGTGGCACCATTTCCAAGTTATGTTATGTTTACTTTGTCAACCAAAGTATTCGGAATTCCCCTAATTCTCTGTTTGTTTTCCCCTACGTTCTCTAGCTCTCATTTCACTTTGCTCCCCACAGCTCCACACCTGTAACTCCCCACTCTATCCTCTCTCCATTTCACATACTCCTTTCTCCACATCGTTACTAAACCACCTTTTCCTTAGTCCCACAGCCCAATTCTGCCTTCACACATTTTTTTTATTTGGACACATCCTCACTTCTTTTTCCCACAAGCTTAATCTTGCTTCACTAGCCACTCTCACAGAAACCTTTAGCTCCCAGGGTTGGGTTCCAACTAGCCCACTTTAGCAAAGCAGTCCTCTAAAAATAATAAAACACCTGAACACCAAGGTGTTAAGACTTCCTAAGCTGGCATCAAAAATTCAACCTCTGCCCAACACCAGCCACATAACCCTCACTGCAAAAAAGCCAATTAAAACTGCAAGGAACAGGGGTGCTGCACAACTACCAGAACAGACACTGTGGTAAGGGCATTATTGATATTTAACTCAGGAAGATCTTTATTTTTTCCAAACCTGCCAAAACCAGTTTCTATCACCAAAGAATCCACGTTTAGCTCACGACAGACTGCAGAGTATTCCACACACAACTCATTTACCACTGGTAACAGCTCAAGTTTGTCACATTTCTGCACACACAGAGCTGTTTCCTCTCCATCACCACCTTCTCTGGAACGATCTGGTACCACTCCTGTTGTCAGCAAGTTTGTTTTCCTACAGGTAATAACGTGCTCCCACTGGCTACACAGGCACTGATAGAAGTTGGAAGCGAAGCATGAATCCAACCTCCACTCCAAAATACCCACACCTCTATCACCTTCCTCAAGCCTCAGCTTTTCTGTCCCTCCTTACTATTCACTATAAAATAAATATTGAAGTAGTAACACCTGATAGAAGTGACCAGGAGAGCAGTCTGAGTCTGCTCTGCAAACAGAGTTGAGTGAGACAGCTTTTAGTGGCAATACTCAACAGAGAGCATTTTTTATTATTTCCCAATTCATCTCACTGGAAAAAGATAAAAGGTTCAGAAATTTTTCCAGCAGGAAGATCTAGAACTCAAGAACTTCTGTAATTCAAGGGTTTGGTCTCAACATTTGTTTCACAATCAGTAAAGACTGCTACACAAAGTATTTGTTTTCAAAAACCTATAGATATTTATTGAACAAATAAGAAAGCAGTAGAAGTTTTCATAATCAGATACTACAAAATGTTTAAGTTTTTCAAAAGGTTATCTACAGGAATGAACTAATTCAGCTCTAGACAGCAGATAAAGAAAACAGTTTCACTAACATTATAAGCAGGCAAGGAATGACAGGTTTAGACAAACTACAATAAACAAACAAACATTTCTTAATTGAAAACAACACGAGTACAAAGATTGTTCTTCTCACTTCGGTTGTTTTAGTGGAGCCTTGTTAGGAGCAGGTGAGTATCTCTCGGAGAGAAGGAGTATCACCAGTAGCCTAAGTAGACCTGCAAGAAATAAACTCTATTTTAGGAAGAATATTTAGAGGAATCATAAGCAGGTAGAACATTCAATATCCTGGGAAAGCAGGAACTTGCACAAAGCCAGCTTTCAATTGTACCACAATACAGGATAGCATAGTTTAATGATGAAAAAAGTGATCTTTATATAATATGGCACCATCTTGATGCACTAAGAATGCATTGTGCAGAAACACTGTGACTCAAATTAATATGCAAAAAGATCACTATGAAACTACCATCAGTCTTCTGGCCTAAGTAACTTATTTTTAGAATAAACCAGAGATGACTCACACTACTGAACCATTAAAATATACCCATCATTCTTAGTGCCCTAAGGTTGGCACAAGCAACTTGTAAATGTCAGAAAAGCATATAAACCTCGTTAATGTTTTCAGAAATTCATTTAAAGATAGAAACAGGTCCAAAAAGATGCCTGTCTAAATGCATTGCAATTACGTTACAATTATTTTCCAAATACACAGATATGCTCTGTCTTTTCTCAGCTCATTACTGACTCAAACAATTTGCCCTTCTGGGATCAATTGTTTGCTAATAAATAATTGTTTACAGTCACAAAATGATATTAAGGAGTATTCTTATTAGTTTTCCTTCTACAGCCTAATAAGATTCAAAACTAGCTGATTCCCAAGAGTCTAACCTTAACCTTGCTGTGTTTAACAGCCCAGGAAATGATGAACCATCTGTTTCAGAAAATAATGGAGGGCCAAGAGGAAATATTGTTTAATTGTAGATTAACCTCCTTGCACAGCAGAATGAAGCATCTACAGAATTAGCAACTCTAACTAGCAATGAACAAAAAAAAAAACCAACTCTTATTATTAGAAAACCAAGAGCAGCCAAGTATTCTTCTATCAACTTTGAAAAACACAACAAAACAAAACAACTCATACATGAATGTAACAAGTACAACCTGATGTTTAAAAAAATTTGAATTATTGTATTTGGATTTTTTCCACTTGAGGAAATCAAGGAAAAAAATACTAAAATAGTTCTGGCTTTATTTTTCTAGGAGTATCAAAATGACTTTAAAACAATTATCTCCAAGTGAGAGATTGGAAGTTATACAATAAATATCTCATCTTCATGGGTATAAAACAGCTGCTCCAAAGCAACAGACAAGTCACTTAAGGGAGTGGAGGGAAAGGTCTGGAGGTTCTAAACTCAAGAAATGTGATCATTTTTGTATCTGTTTTCATAGCCACTTTTAATAATGGAGACAACCTGATAAGGTATAAAACAGATTGAGTACCAGAAGAGAAAAAACCTAGCAGTGACAAAGCACAGGAGTTTGAAAATAAAGCCAACTGCTCCTGTGCTAGCATCATTAAGAGCAGCACAAATCTGCACTGGGATGGCAATTTTTCTATGTAACATTCATGCCAAAGCGACTTGAACAGGAATTTTTACCTCCATCAATCAGTTTGCCTCGTTTTGACAGCAACAATGACAGAAAAGCATGTTATCAAAGGGCTGCAGCAAACTCCAACACCCAGGAACTGAGAGAGCTTCTCCTTGATTTTACACAACCTTCCTAGAGCAGCATCTAAATCCACTGCTCACTCTGACAGCTGGGTGCACACTCAGTGACAGACTGCATTCATTACAAGTTTTAAATATCCAAACACGCTAACATTTACTCCAATAAATTATTCTTGAATTCTTCACTCAATTCCTGAAGCAATGAGCTCGCAATAACTCTACAGCTCCATACAATAGCACCTATTGAAAGAGGATAAGAGTTTGACATTCTTCTCCCACTGAACAACCAGGCACAATTTTATCCATCAGCCGTCTATCAACCTACGGATATTGAAAGCTTGGGCGAAGGAGATAACATCAAACCCAGCCCTACTGTCAAGCTGCACTATCTCCTGCCATCAATAATGCTATTCATGAATTTAGGAAAATTAATAAATCTTGGGGTGGATGCTCGGAGAGCCTCAACTGCAGGTGAGGCAGACACTCACTTGGGCTTTGTTTCTGCATCTGTCACTTGGCGGATGTAGATGCCATCCTCGGGGTGCTCGATGTCATCCATTTCGTACATGTAGGAGGAAGCTATGGCCAGGGTGGTTCCATCGTTGCTGAAGGCCAGGGAGGCGATGCTGGTGGGATAGCGATGGAACTGGCACAGCCGCTTCTTGTTGAACGGATCCCAGATATTCACGAAGCCGTCGGAGCCGCCTGGAAGTCGGCGTTCCAAAAACATTGTAAGTGGGAATTGAGGGGGAAAGGAAATAAAACTGAAGTGATGCAGCACAGGAAAAAAAGAAAACTACTGGTAATTGCTTTGTCAGGAAAAACACAAGGCTGATTCATTCAGTAAAGAGCACAATGAACATTTCCCAAAATCCCTGTTAAAGCAGTTAACTGGAGGAAAGACTGCAATACAATTTTATCTCATAGCCCTCTAAATTCCAAGAAAGTGGGAAGGCAGAAAAAAGCTTTCTAAGAGAGATTCTCATTGCATCATAGTTTTAAGCTGACAGTGAGACTTGTGATTACCACTGCAGGTCCAAACACAAGCTTGTGTTTGGGGCAAAAAATATTAAGAGTTAAGAACTCTCACTACATCAAATAACTTTAAAACCCTGCTCACGGCATGAAATACGATTTAAATGCTTAAAAAGTCAGGATGTATGAAGCAAAGGCTGATCTGCTTACATCAAAACTAAAGGAATTGATGCAAGTGTTACAAAGAATTGAATATTTACCTGTAGCAAACGTGTTGTGGACATTATGGAAAGAAATGGCATTAACTGGATAAATCTGCTCGATGTTATTCTCCTTCAAACGGTGACATTTGAACGCGTATTTCTTCTTCTGGATTTCTGGGCTTGGATCCAAATATTCCACGGCTACACGACCTTCAATAGAACTTAAAACATAACCCTAACAAGAAAAAAAAAATGGAGCTGGATGTTTTAGAAGTTTACAGCTGGAGAAAAGACTGCAATACAACTTCATTTCACAGCCTTCTAAATTCTAAGAAAGGGGTAAGGAAGAAAAAAGCTTTCTGAGAGAGATTCTCATTGCATCATAGTTTTAAGCTGACAATGAGACCTGTAATTGCCTCTGCAGGTCCAAACACAAGCTTGTGCTTGGGGGGAAAAAAGGTTAAGAGATAAGAACTCCTTGTATTTGTTCACCTACCCCCCAGGGCCTAAATATCTGAAATATGAGAGATACTCACAGGACTATGCAGTTTCAGAATTATATTACATCAAAATTAGTTCAGAGCTTTATAGTGACAACTAAACACTCTAGCTGAAATAGTATTTTCAGTGAAACTTGATTACAAGTTGTGTTCACTTATCCAGTTAATTACAGTCCTGACTTGGAGCAACCTGAGATGCTTTTATTATCACTTCTGAGTTAAGTCCATAATAGATCTTTTCAGAAAGAGGATTGCAATAATATCTAGCTATAACAAGGCTCTTTAAAATCCATCATACAATACAATCTGGAAGATCAGCTTGTTTTACTATAACTAGAACTGAAAATGGACAAAGCATTCATGCCAGTTCAAGAACAAGTAACTAGGTCTTGCAATTCCTGTACTATCACTCTGAAAATTCCCTTACAAATTAGTTTGGCAGAGAAAGCCAATCTTCTTGCTTTCCTTGAAAAAGAAACACCACAGACACACCACGTTAACTTGCACAGAACAGCTGTAGGAGCACCTGAATTGTTCAATTCCCCCTGGATAACAGATCAGGGGTGCTGCAGTGCACGCCACAGACTCAGAGAGAAAAAAAAAGAAAAATATATAAACGACATTCACGCAGTTTTGGTCCTGCCCCTGATCACAGACTGCTCAAGAACCACAGCTACAATGCATAAAAGCTGCTGAGGAACCACCAATCCTGGCTTTCTCTCTTCTACTGCAACTGGGGAGGGGAAGGATGTTTCTAATTACATGTCAGCACTGTGATTCATTTAAATAGGTTATTTTTAAAAAGGAGACAAATCTGGAGGAAGAAAATGACAACATAATATGCTGGTAAGTCAGTGACAAACATTGCTAAGCTGCACTAAAAAGAATTAATGTGCCACGGGAAGCCTACCCCCTCGCAAAGTTTGATTACAGAACAAACCCTCCACTGAAAAATAAACTTGAAAATAAACCACCATTTTCCTGAAGAATATTCAGCAGAAATGTGATTGCTGCCATGGCTCCCATACCTGTTTGTTGGGGAATGCTCTGATGCAGCGGGTCTGGTATTTCAGGCTCGATTCTCTTCGTTGCTGAACATATCCCATGTTCCTCAAGTCCCACACCAGCACTCTCCGACCTGCTGTCCCCACAATCAGCCTGTCCCCAGACACAGAGAGGGTGTAGACCTTCCAAAAAAATATTTACAGTATTTAACACTGATTAGCCTGAAAATCCCCTGCTCTTTGTACAGAATAAGCTGTCAGCAATGAGCACTGACACAACTGGTGACATCTCCCATGGAGTCCACAGCAACAGAATTCCCTTCAGCTTTAATCCAGAACCCAAATTTGGGATAAGCAGCAGGAGTGTGCAGCTAGTTAGTGAGAACAGCCTGATGTAGCATTCCAAAGCCCAAAAACTATTCAAAGCATTAAATTTGCCAAATTTAATCCAGGAAATTTAGGAAATTTAGGAAAATCTACACAAAGGAACAGGAGGGAAAGTGATGGATACAGGAATTAATCTGTGCTTGGTATGCACAGGTTGCATTCCCACTGTCAATTCATGATCCTGCAGTTTAGTCCTACAAAACCACATCACACATTTTCTTCTCTGTTTTCTCCACCTGGTAACCAAGTATTTTTCTTCATAAACTGAATATCTTGAGTTGAGCTTCATGTTAATAAAACAAAATAAATTGCCAAGAAATCATTTAAAAAAACCACATTACTTTGTGTACTTTAATAAAACTAAGTGAAATTGAAGAAAGCAATATGCTTGACATATTAAAAAAAAAAGATAATGGCTTGGAATTTCAACTCTGCTCCAGAACTTGGCTCACAGGTTCTAGTTTCGGCTTATCAAATTTCGCATGAAAATATTTAGTGTAGGAATTGTTGCTTCCAACTATTGCTTGGGATGCAGTTCATCTGCTAATATGTTTTAAAAAAAAAAGGAAAAGGGTTTAGTCATAAAAAACCGTGCTATGGAATGAATCCCAAGCTGTTGATACATAAGCAGATGGAATCCAGCTACCTACAGCTGTCACTGAGCTGCTAACAAGAGCAAACTATGACAATGAGCTTTTTCCAAGTGATCTAATGCAGCCAAATACACAGGAAACAGATCTCGGGTATTCCTCAGATCAGAAATTAAAAGTGTAAGAGATCTGGTACCCTCCCAGAAGGAATCAATTTAATTTTGGCAAGTGCCTGTACGATTTCACTCATTTGGTTTCGCTTTCTGGCTCTCTGACGAAGCCCAACAAAGCTGCCTGGTTTTGGTGAGACTGCACTGAAATATCAGACACAACAACTTTTCATTTGCTACAAACACGCTTTCAAAAAGTTGATTCCTAATAAAAAAACTAAGCAAACAGGTGTGTACCTATATATAGACAAAAAAGCTTCCTTTAACCAATCCTCATCCATCCAGCATGCTTTCTTCTCTAAAATATGATTATTGAACTTCCCTCTAAAGACTGAGATCTTAAGATGGGAGAAGTCTTAAATGTTCATACAGGAGTTGTCCAAAATTTCTGATGATCCCAATTATGCCTAAAAAGGGTAAGAAAACTTTGAGCCAGTAGTAGTTATGCACTTAAACAAGACAGTTTTTCTTTACTGAAGTAAAAATTGGTCCAGAAATATTCATAAACACTATATAAAACGTGTTTGTATACACACAGGGAAACAAAGGCATAAAGAACATTAAATATCTTAAATCTTCTTCACAAACTGATGTCACACCTGTACAGTGAGTGTTCTTTCTCCACCACACAGCCATAAATCAAATGAAACCGTTGTCATGCAGTGGAGTAGGTGTACACATTCATCAAAGGCAGCATTAAAAAAATGACATAATGAACCTTGCTGAACCAATAAGCAGCTTGATTCACTGTGGCTGTCCATTATATGATATTCTGTCAGCTATTTATCACAGTTCTTTACATGCTACATACATCTATAAATCAAAAATAGAAATAATGCAATTACTTTATTCTGCACAAAGGTCTCGCCAGAAGTAGATCCAGCTCTGCTGGAACAGAAGTAAGAGCTATTTAGGGCCAAAGGGAAGGTAATGATGGCTCATAATTAGGACTTGACAATAGGATGTCACAGTGCTAAATGAAATTTTAAAAAGGTCCAGGCAAAAAAAATATTCATATGTAAAATTATCCAGCAAGCCAGCCTGTGTTTAGGAGTCTCTGAAAAAAAAAAAAAAACCCTGGAATTCTTGTTAATTCTTTCAATGACACCACTGGAAGCAGCACGAGAAGTTAACACATCATGTGGTCATTAGAAAAAGCTGAAGACATCTCATTTTATCTTATTTCTCTGAGTCTCCCATCAGCACAGAGGATTTCAGCTCTAGGAGAATATCCAAATTTACTAGGCATCAGTACATCACAGCTAAATCACAATACAAGGAATTCTCTTCAATTTTTTGAACACAAGTAAAAAAACCAAAATATTATTTCAGGCAACATAAATGGCCTCCTACAGAGATACATCTCTGTGCACATTCCAAAACAGTCAGACCTTAGGACTGCCAGGGTCTGATGGATCTAAAAAATCTTAACATTTAAGGAAATCAACTGTGCATATTACAATCAAGCCAAGATGCTTGGTTTTCCTTCAAATTCGTTTTCAATTTTAAGAATTTGGTCCAGCACAAGAATTTGGTCCAGCACAAGAATTAAGGAAAGCTCAAAGCCTTCACCTAAAAATTCCAATACATTCCAAATACCAATCTTTTAAAACGCTACGCTTTCACCCAGTTTTAAAACCATTAAACATAACTTCACAAATTCCCCCAAGGCAGTGTCCTGTGTGATGTTTCAGTCCCAGGATGCATTATTTGACACCTGGAATGCAGCACATACCTTTTCAGGCTGGGAGAAGGTTCCTGCATTACAGGGAGTTCTGGGATCCCAGAGTTTCACTGTTTGATCCCAGCTGCCAGTCACCATGACATTCACTTCTGGGCAATACTCCACACACCTGATGGGAGCATCGTGGGCACCAACAAGGTTTTCTGTAAGAAAACACAATATACTGCAACTTTACTGGCCCTACAAACAGTCAGAATGTGGGAAATAAAGGATAAAAAAACTCCACCACTGCAGTAAAAGCATTTTCTGACATCCTGAAGGTGCATTTCTATGCCAGAAGCCCCTGTAATGGACAGTTCATCCTCTAGAAGCATAAGTTTTGCAAAGACCAGGATTGTTAAATTTAAACTTATGTCCCTTGAGCTTAGGATTTAAGAATTTTAGGCAGTCACTGAGAGATCTTTACAGGTATAAAGCATGCTCAGTATCAACTGGTATCCCACTGACAAACACACTAATACAGAAAGGAACTTAAGCTTGTGTATATTAATAATATGACAAGAGAAATCGATTAGTATTACATCTTAATAAGAATATTAAAACAAACACTTGTAGGAAAGCAGCTATGGCAGAATTATTTGAGCTTTTTGGTACCATTACTGCACACACGCATTTGTCAAGCCCTGGCTACAGGTGCTGGTGACTGGCTGAAATTTGCTTTTCTCTTTAACACTCTATAAACACACAAAAAAGTGAGCCAAACCAGTTCCATATTTTGCACCAACGAGGCACTGGAATTGTTACTTTCAGGCAATGTTTTCTTAAAAAAAACCTGTAGTTCAAGGCCATGCCTGACAAAAGCAAAAGCTTTGTATATGGTCTGCCATGAAAGATCATTCTAAATACATCCCAACCACAAACCTCTGAAAAACAACATGCTCAGTTTTAGTTCAGCTTGGCTAATTCCCCCTAATTGAGACACTGCAGCCTATGGCAGAGCTGGGATTATCATCAGAAAAACCAGTTCAAGGCATCCTACAAGCAGCTACCAAACTTTCTGGCAAGCTGACAAATTCTTCCAGATTTTTAGGTGGTCCTTATTAAGGCCGCTGGTTTTTTTGCCAGATACTTAAATATCCCCCATCTAAAGAACCTGAAGCATATTCTGTGCATGTAAGTACTTAAATCTGAAGCTTAGGCCAGTTGCTGATAGCATTTAGAATTCAATCTGCTCACCTTGGTCCGTGTTTAAGTCGTGCATTTTCAGCTGCTGATCCAGCCCTCCACTCCAGGCATGGGTAGGATCCTAGAAAAGCATAAAATTTACCTTATTAAGTTTCCATGGCTGCTCTGCATTCAATATCCTGAACTCATAACAAGACTTCCTTTCAAGAGTTTTGGGAAGATGGGAATTAAGACACAAATGTTAAGGTCTGACCCAGATTTAAACAGACAGAAGCTGTGCAAAATGTTTAAGTGCTTTGAGCTATATGAATTTCTTTAGTTTCAAAGTAAAACTAAAATGAATTTTAAAAAGGCAGTAAAAGATTATACCAAATCACTTCTATTTCTTCATATTTTAAATGACTAACAACCTAGAGTTCCACCTAAGTGCAGTGCAATCCTAAAACTCATTTAGAACTGAGATATCATTTGAGAACCAGAGTGTTAATCCACAGTACAGCATCAGCCACGTGACAAAATATTCAGTGGGAGAAAAAGCACAGGTAGGTCCCCTTTTTCATTTCAGGGACTGACAATTTCTTGTACTTTGGGCACTCCACTGCTGTAAAATAATAATTTAAAAAACCTCTCCCACACTTACATAAAAAGCACAGTCCAGGACAGCTCCTGAATGCTGATATTTGAGTCTCATGGTGTTGGCAGGAACATCATAGAGTCGAACAGTCGTGTCCCAGGATGAAACAAGCAGAAACTGAGATGTGTTTGGACTAAACTTTACTGATGAAATCCCATCATCTGGAGTTTGGTTGAGTTTGAACTCGTTTGATCCCGTCATCTGCAGACAATAAGGCACAGGTGCAATTTTAGTGACTGCAAGAACACAGGACCAGCAAGTGGACAAGACTGAGCCCTCTCAAAGGCAGCCCAAAGCAGACCTGAAAACTTTACTGGCTTTTACACAGAATAGGTTCAGAACACCCAAATTTCTCACAAGCTTTATAATTCAGGATGCCAATCCCTGTCCAAAATCTCAGCAAATGCTTTTCTCTACAGAGAGCTTTTAAATATCAAATGCAACATGAATAAACAGCAAAAAATATTATGATCATTATTATCATCTATAAGCTTAGATATTATCACTTACAAATGTACTTCCCTCACTCTGCTGAGTGTGTGGCTGTGTTTTTTGAAGTAAATATTTATAAGTTATGTGAACGTCAAGAAGTTATTCTAAAAAACACATATAAGCAGAAAGGAATTGGATTTGAAAACTCAAAAAAGGGTTGATTTGCTCCTGGACTGGTATGACCCTCACATACTTCCAATAATTGCAACAGGATCATCTTTTATGTAGTTCTGGGCACTGTGCAACTTTCAGACCTTTAGGCTTCCGTAAGTGCTATGAAATGTTTGCTACAAAAAGCTTCAAGATTTTTTTCCCCTCTCCTAAAATCCAAGGGGCAGGTAAAGAAAGGAAAGTTACATTTTGTGGGGCGCTGAAATGTGGAGTGACCATGGAACTGGGATGTGACCAGGAAAAAATATCAACAATTCAACAAAAGATCAATGACTCCAAAGGCAAATGCAGCACTCCCATTCCAGGACTAGGTCTGTTGAAAAATTCCAGGGACAGCAGAAGCTATGAACTGCAGATTTCAGCTGGAAAACAGTTTAGATCTCACACTCTAAAAGAAGAAACTGATGGTTACATATCCACCAACAAAACAACTACAGCTTCTTTTCAAGGCTTCTCAAGGCCTCAGCAGCACAATTACCTTCTGCTAAAGGGGCAGAACGGTGAATTAGCTCAGATTTTCTGTAACTGTCACCTCTGAATTTGTAGGTACAACTGCAGAGGTAAGACTGCACCTCTGAGAATAGATCAGGAGACAAGGAGCAGATGAACCGAGGGCGAGGTGCAAATTTAGGGCACAATGATTCCAGTTCAGTGCTTGTCAGTAACTAAACAATCATCAAGTTGTGTAATAAAGTGAGGAGCACACATTCCTATTGGATTGTGTGGGACATATTGGAGGGATTTCCCGAGTGGGAGCTTTGCTCTGTAAGACATCCTTCAAATAACACAAAAAAACACTCACTGTGTCAACATAAAGTGCTATTTCTGCTATTTAAACATGAAGTGAGGGAGGGGAAAACCCTTTTAATAACAGAAAAGCTTCTTTGTGAGCCTCTTTTTAGCTCTGCTTTGGGAATACTACAGAAAACAGAGGCTTGAGGTTTTGCCAAACATCTTTCCATGGGAACACTACTTGGAATTCAGCAGCACCTGCTGAGGATGTTTCAGATGGAGGTCCAGAATATGTACAGGAATTCAGAACAACTGGGAAAATTAGACTGGACAAGCTTATTGTCTACTTAGGCCAGAAAACTCAAACAACAAAACATGAGGATGTGAGGTACAAGTTACTGTATTACTTGAGGCCTGGTACAAACTATTAAGCAGCCAAAAAAGCAACTCCAGGAGGCAAAGCTACTCACACCAGAAACCTGGAAGGATGCCCCAAAGGTATTTTTAATCCAGAACAAAGGGCATAATATCAGAATTTAATAATATCCTGCCTCTTACACATGGTAAAAAAAAAATAAAGCATACAAAGAGTCAACACTGTCACAAGAACAGCTGCTCCACAACCAAGATTGCCAAGCCACAGTGTCGTGCCCACCTCAAACAACAAACTCCTGGTAAAATGTTGAGGCGCCACAAGAAAAAACTTTTAAACATTACAGAGAAAGCACATGCTACTGAAATGGCGACTCTGACTTAACTACGGGGTTCAATTTTGAAAAAAAAAAAGAATCATTTTTAGTGAACAAGCAAGAAATCTGTGCTTTAGTAGCTCGTCTTGGCACAGGTGTCACTCAGCTGGACGGAGCTGCTGGAACAAAGCAGAACGGGACTCGGGACTCCCAGCCCGCGCTTTTATTCAGAAAACATGAAACTCAAAGTACCGTTTTCATGCTGAACGAGCTCCTCCCGCTGCTCCACGGACCGCCAAGGAAAAGCTTTCGGACTTACGGCAGCCCCGAGGCTTCGGTCACTCCCTGAGCCGGGTCTCGGTGAAGAGCTGCGGGATGCGGGAGACGCTGCGGGAAGGCAAGAGAATGAAGGAAGGGCCTGGGAACCAGGGAGGGACGGGACCGCACCGCGGAACGAACGCGCGGGCGGGACGGAAGGGTCAGGATGTCCCCAGGGTCCCAATCCCGATCCCCAAATCCTCAGTCCCGGATCCTCAACCCTGGATCCCCAATCCCGGATCCCGGTCCCGGTGCCGGCCTCACCTCAGCCCCAGCCGCCGCCACCGCCTGCGCGCGCGCACTGCCGCCCCCACTCGCGATTGGCCGGTTCGAACGTGCGTGGCGCTGCGTCCCCGGCGTGCGCCGCGCGCCCGCCGCCGCGGGACATGCCGGGAGTTGTAGTTCGCCTCTCCCGGGACAGTGGCGGCGTCTGGGGTCGGTCCTTTCTCCCCCAGTCCTGTCCCGGCTGATAACGAAGGGTCCCGGGAGATGCCCCCGAGGGAACCGCACGGGTTCGTGCCGCAGGGAAAGAGAGGCTGCTGCTGCGTTTTTGCGGTGTTAACGGGCAAACCCGAAATACGAGTTATTTCCCCTAAAAAAAGGAGTCCGAAAGGCGGAACGACGGAGCGGGGCTGAATCCCCCCACCCAGGCTGCCGCTACCCCGGGCCGAGGGGTCTGTGGCTCAAACACCGGCTGTGGAGCGCGGGGAGAGCGTTCTTCTTCCCCGCGCTGAAAAACGCCTTGTTTATCCCTTCGGATGTTTTATTTCTCTGGTTTTGGGAGGTTTATTTTTCGCCGTCCTGGTTGCTGTTGCTGTTTCACCCCCCGCGCTCGGTACGGGCCGTACCTCGGAGCCGGTGGCCGCAGTTTAATCGCCACTTGCAGCGGGATTTACTGGTTTTGAGCGACCCATCGAGGCCGTGCCCCGTGGGGAGCCGTCGAGGATGCCCAGTGCGAGCCCGGGGCGCGGAGAGCAGGGACCAGACCCCGGTAGCACCGAGCCCATCACCGCGGCTTCCACCAAAACGCTCCGAAAGCCAGAAAGAAGGTCCCCGTTTAGGAAACTTTTCGGGAAATACCCTTCATCTCCCAGCCGAGAGCAGGGCAGCGAGCCCCCGCACAGGCACGCACAGACGGTCAGGCTCGGCTGGGATTCCCTGCAGGAAACGAGATAAGGAGCAGAAATCCCAGAAAAAGAAACCCTCGGCGTTACAAGTCGTTTTCGCTCTCCCGTACATCGATCCCGGGCCCCGCGGGCCCTTCCCGGCCCGGCTGCGGGGCACCCCCGGTGCCGGGGTCCCCCTCGGGGACACGCGACCGAGGTGGCAAATTCACAAACGAGGCTTAAAACGGTTTAATTTTTTTTTTTCTTTCTTACTTTCTTTAAAAATATTTACAGATCTGAAATAATGCTTTTTTTTAATTAATTCTTTTTTTTTTCCTTTTCAAGTGGCAGGATAGCAGGAGGGGAGAGCGGGGGTGCCCCCGGCGCCCCGGGCTCTCCGTTTGCCCGTCCCTCCCATCAGTTTCGGTACTGTGTCCCCGCCGAGGGGGCGGCCCGAGACCCCGCACGGAGCCCCCGCGGCGGCCCCGGCCCCGCTCCCGGTGCGGATCCCGACGGGGCGGGCACGGGGCGGGGGGCGCGGGGCTCAGTAGTCGATTTTGTTGTAGAGGTTGTAGAGCGGTAAGGCCGAGAGGTTGCTGCCGGGGTAGTAGAGAGGGGCGGGGAAGGCGATGGACCGGGGCACCGGCACTCGGAGGAGGGAATTGTCTCTGAACACCAGCGGCATCCCCACCAGAGTCTGCGCCGAGGCGTGGGCCATGTTGGCCGCCTCCAGCTCGGCCGAGAGCTGCCGTTTCCACTTGTTCCTGCGGTTCTGGAACCAGGTCTTCACCTGGGTCTCGGTGAGCTGCAGGCTGGAGGCCAGGCAGGCCCGCTCCGAGCTGCTCAAGTAGCGCTTCATGTCGAAGGTGGACTCCAGCTGATAGACCTGCGAGCGGCTGAACACCGTGCGCGTCTTCTTCTTGGCGGCGCCGGCCTGCCGGTCCCCGCCGTCGCGCTGCCGGTCCCCGCAGGAAGGCGAGGAGGGTCCCAGCGGCTTCTCCTTCTCGTCCTTACAGTCCTGCTGGGGGGGCGAGAGGAAGGCTCCCCGCTCCCCGCTGGCCGCCGCCGCCGCTCCGCTCCCCTTGGCACTGCCTNCCCGCCGCTCCGCTCCCCTTGGCACTGCCTGCAAGAGAGCGACCGCGGGGGGGTCGCCCGGTGGCCGGCCCCGGCCCCCCCGACGGCCGAGCCCCTTGCCCCGGAGGGAAAAAGGACCGAGGCGAGACCCCGGGCAGGCACCCGCCGCCTCTGCTCGCGGCAGAACACACAACCGACGCCGGGAGAAGTCATCCCCTCCTGGGTATCCCTGTCCCTCCGTCACAGGGATGGATGGATGGATGGA
>VZRR01008576.1:7593-30059 GCA_013398015.1 Oreocharis arfaki
CCTCCTCCTCTTCTCTGGCTGGAATTCAAACTGTGCGCCCCACTTTATTTTGATTTTCTTCTTAAATCTGTTATCACGGAGGCATTACCAGCCTCTCTCATTGGCCAGTGGCTTGTCCATCTTCAGAGCCATCAGGGATTGCCTCTGCCGGACATGGTGGAATCTTCCAGCAGCTTCTCACAGAAGCCACCTCTGTGGCCCCCCCACTACTAAAACCAGCCTGTGCAGAACGAACACAGCCCCATGTTTGGTCTCAGGAATGTGTCGGGAGGTTGGGCTGGAGCTCAGGGAAAGGTTCTTCCCCCCGAGGGTGCTGGGCACTGCCCCTGCTCCCCAGGGAATGGTCCCGGCCCCGAGGCTGCCAGAGCTCCAGGAGCGTTTGGACAGCGCTGCCAGGGATGCCCAGGGTGGGATTGTTGGGGTGTCTGGGCAGGGCCAGGGGCTGGACTGGTGATCCCTGTGGGTCCCTTCCAGCTCAGGATATTCTGGGATTCTGTGACTGCAGGAAGCTGCATGTGGGCAGTGTGGTGCTCTTCCACCTGGGAGAAGTGCATTGTGAGAGAGTTTATTAGGGATGTAACTGAATTAACAGACTCTGGAGTTCCCAGGGAGCCAAGTGATTTAGGGTGCAGTGCTCATCCAGAGTGCCCTTGTGATGATGAGCACAGGCTTATCCCAAGTGATGCCCAAGCTAAATCCCTAAATCCAGCCTTGGGCTCTGTTGTTGAATTTCAGAGATTGTCCAGCTCATCTCAGAGTTTTGGCAGGAGTTGCTTTGAAAAACCAAAAGCAAGATTGTCTGCAGAGCAGCTGGAGTTTTGAAAAATAAACTTGTCAAGTGTTTTGTGTCAGTTAACAACTGAGTCGAATTTCAAGCAGATTTCCAAGTAGTTCTCCCTGTCCAGGAGCAAGTCTGAGGTGTCAGCTCGGAGTAGCTTTGGCTGGAGAGGTGCTCCTACCTCGTGCTGAGTTTGTGGATGTGACCAGGGCCGTGTCACCAGAGTCCTCCGGCAGTGACAGCTGTGGATGAACCTGCAGAGAAACGTTCCCCTAAATGTGGGGTGGGGGCCCCGTGGTTTGGTGTTGAGCAGGCTGTCAGCACCTGCCTGGGGCAGAACCGAGTCACTTCCCACCTTGTTAAATAAACCAAAACACCCCAAAGCCCCTGGACTGTAAGAATGCCGTGAGAGGTGAGGTGTGTGAGTGGTGGGCAGGGGAGGCTGATCCTGCCCCGTGCACAGCTCACGGAGCTGCTGCTGGGGTGGGAATGTCCTGCTGCTGTTCCTTGGCTTCCTTGGTGGCTCCTGGGCTCACAGCAAGGTTCTTCGCGGTGGCCCAGCAGCTGCCCACGTGTTCTCACCTGCCCCCTGCAAGGTTAACCCGAAAGGAGACTTTCCACATCTCCCTCTTGCCAGGGGTCTTCAAGTCTCTTCTGCTGTTGTTTTGTTTTCCAGTCGTCCAAAGAGGAAGCAAATGAAGAAAAGACAGAAGATAATTTAACTACCTTGTTTCCTGGCCAAAAAAGAAGGATCTCTCATCTTGTCAAACAAGGAAATGTAAGTGCAGATTTTGAAGCAGATGTTTAGATTGTTCCAAGTGAGGATTTTCTGTGCTGACCCTGGAAAAGGCTGCACGCCCAGGGCCAGGCAGCAGTGTGGGAGTTGTTTGTGCTGGAATCACTCTGTGGCAGTTTTATTTCCTCTCTTTCTAATTTCTAAAAAAACTCCCGTGTTTAGGATCCAGTAAAAGTGGCAGCAGAACTCTAATAAACCTTCCTAAAACCAAGGGTAGGCTGGGAAGAGTGAATGGATTCTGCTCTTGGTAACCCTTTGGGATAGGTGGGGATGTTCATTTTTCTCCAGTGTAGCTTCATTCAGTGATTTCAATAAAAATTACCTGGACACAAGGTCATGCTGTGTCTGCTGGTATTTTTCTGTGCCTTGTGGATCTAAAAGATACTGCAGGAATTTGGACAGATGTTTAAAACTATTACCTGACATCTGTTCTGAATCAGCCAAGATCTCAGCAGTATTTGTTTGGATACTCCTCTTTCTCAGTTGGGAAAATACAGAGGAGAAGAATTAAAACCAAAAAAAAGCAAGGAAGATATTCCGATCTTTTTATTCCTTTCTCCCTAGGATTTTAATTCATGTTTTCTCTGAGGGTTTAATGTGTTTCCCTCCAGGTGCTGAGCACAGATTAGTTTTATGTTGCAGCAGGATAAGAGTGGAGGCTTGTGCACTAATTTGAGCTGGGTAGTCCAAATTAATTGTTCTGTCTTTCCTCTCTGCCTAGGAGAGGTTTTTTTTCCTTTAATAATTTGAAGCCCTGGGGTCAATACAATGGGTTTTATTTAACTACATATCTCCAGCCAGTTCGTGTGGTTTGATAAGGGCCCTTTCTTCCAAAGTGAAGAGATAAGAGACTGAAGCAAATGGCTTGGAAATTCATTAACTCAAATATTTATTGTAAAGAGGCGCCTTTTAGGCATGTACAAATCTTTAAATATATTTTCTTAATGTGACAGCTGATCCCAAAATGCTTTCCAAAGATGGGAGCCCCAGCACAGCCTTTGCTTGGGCAAACAGAGCCGATCTGGTGTGCTCAGCTGCCAGGGCAGCTCCAGGACCTGCATTCCCTGGGGTATCTCAGCTCAGAGCAGCTCTCAGCTCTGCCCAGGAGCTGCTGTAACACCTGAACTGCCACTTTTCACCTCAGGATTGAGGCCTGTGCTTTGCTGTGTCCCTCCAAGTGGAATATTTGCTCAGTCTAGCTCATGATTTATGGCTCAAGGACTGAGCAGGAGAAGGGGAGGGAGCCGAGTTCAGGGTTGGTTGCCGGGGGAAATGGGGGGCCAAAGGAATTGCAGGTGAGGCAGAAAATGAGTGGCCTGTCCTGCGTGGAAGTCTGTAATTATAATTTAATGTCTGACTGCTCTCAGTTTGGTATCCAGAAGCTGGTGTCAGCATCAGAGGCCGGGAATGCAGGAGGTGCCCCAGGTCGAGGTCTCAGGTGTTGCACTGGGCCGCCCTCCTCCAAGGAGATTCCGGGAGGGAAGGCCTGTTCCCCACATTTCAAGGGCTGTGAAGTAGAGTGGAGAAGTTTGTACTACTGCTGCTTCTCTTGCACTTCTGCTGCTAGGAAACTTCTCTCTTTGCTGACATCATTTCTGGCACTTTTCCTGCAAACCTAAATTTGCCCATCAAAGGAACCGCGCGCGGAACCTGTTTGTGCTGTAACGGCCGAGGCACTGAGTGGGCAGGGACAGAGCCTGTTTGAAATTCAGAGCTCGGTTTGTGTAATGCTCTAATCCCATAAATGCATATCTGTGAGGCTTTTAAGCAGTTCCAGGGCTGCAGAGAGGTGGGAGCTGCTGTGGTGCACGGGTGGATGCTAGGGATCTTCAGGGAGAGAGCAGCGTCGTGAGGCGAAGGGGAGTGGAGAATTGTTGTCACTTTTTCATTGCAGCAGAAAGCAAAGTCGGCAGCACAGGGCTACGTTTGTGTTCTAGGGCAAGGCTGAGAGTGTTGGTAGAGCCCGGGACTGGGCTGGGCACAGCCATGGGGAACAACATCACGCCACTAAAAGCAGTTCATTAATACCACCTGCCAATTGAGGAGCGTGCCAGTGAGCTGGGAGGCCTCCCCAGAGCGTGAATCATTAACGCCACGTTTGTTGAGGGGTGACTCTTAATTATTTTGTTCTGGAAGACAGCTGGGATCTTCTCCTCTCCAAACCCTGTACTTGCTAACGGAGGGGTTGAGGAGAAGAGACCTTTCTGGGGTGAGTGGAAGGCAGAGGGTGTGGATGGAGCAGGGGAGCTGCTGGCCCTAAATGCTGTTTGTCTGTGCAGGCAGAGGCCCCGAGCAAGCCGGTAGTGCGGCCGTACCGTCCCCCCACGGCCCAGGAGGTGTGTTACCAGAGGATCCAGCTGGCTCAGCAGCAGGCAGCACAGCTGGCTGTGGCCGTTCAAAAGACCTCTCTCTGTTTGCCAGGAGAAAAGAGGAGGATTGCTCACGTGCCAAATGCAGCCCTCACCGCAGCAGCCAAGCAAAGTAAGCCAGCGGCGGGATTTGGGGTCGCTGTCCTGTCCTCCCTCTGGTCAAAGGCACTACCGTGTGTTTACGTTTCTCCTGAGCAGATGTGAAACTGTCAGGGGATGTGTAGGACTGGCCATGACTTGAATCTTTGCTGGTAGTGGCCAGTGGAAAGGTCTTTCCTTGAGAAATTCCACCCTGTTCCGAAAGGTAACAGGTCAGACGTGTACAGCCTCATCTGTCTCACCCGGCATCCCTCACTTCAGCCTTTCCCTTTTCTGTTTCTTCTTTGGATTGTGTTTGCTCTTCATTCCCTCTTCCATGTAAGCCTTTGGAGGTGGCAGGAGCAGGAGGAAGTGCTAATTAATGCTCATTGCTGTCCCTTTGTAGTGGAAGGACTCAGAGCTGACGTGTGGGGTGTCAGTGCCTTGCAGCTGACAGAGTTACCTCTTTAAACTCTGCTGACTCAGTTACCCCCAAACAAACCCAAATGAGACACGTTTCCTGGCAGAAGGTTTCTTCATCCTTGCCTGCAAGGTGGTAAAATTGCCCAATTTGTATCCCTTTGGAGACCTGGATTTGAGAAAATCACAGCTTGCAGCACTGGCCTGTGATAGTGAGTTCATTCTGGCAGCCTGAAGCCCAGTGGCAGGATTTGCACCTGAGTGTTTTGTGTTTCCTGCAGGCCTCGGCAGCAGTAAGACGACTGTTGGTGGCAGGAGTGTCACACCTTCCAATGACTCTGAAGCCCCCACCCTTCCTCTGAAGCCTTGCACCTTGGCTGGGATGGCTTCCAAGACCACCAGCACCATCGTGCCCAAAAGGGTAGCACATGTTCCCTCCTTACAGGTAAGGGGAATTTGAATTCTTTCCTGTCATTCCCTGGGGAGGGTGGGATGTTTGATCTTGCTGTTCCAAACTTAGCACGCCCTGAAAGTGGTGTTTTGATTATGTTGATTAAGTGGGATTGTTTCTTCCTGTGGTTTTCCTAGATAGCATTGTATAAAAAATTAAACACTCGAGGGGTAGGAGCTTAAAAAGGTAGAAATACTTAAGTGCTGCTCTGATCCCTGTGCATATTGATCACTTGTCTCCAGTTTGAGCCTTCTCTTGTGCTGACTGGCCTGGGTGTGTTTGGGTCAGGGGCTTGGAACCTCCCGTGCTCAAAAGCCAGGGATGGATTAATGGCCTTCCCAGCTTTGTGGGCCACACTGAGGCAGGTGCTTATGAATAATGTCCCTCTGTGACCTAGATAGTAAAATGTGATCACTGAACTTCATGCTGCTGCTGGTGGTTAAAGAAAAGACTATTTTTCCTTCGTTAGTTGTTTTTTGTTTTGTTTCTCTTTACCCCCTGGGATCTCTACCCAGCCTTTGGGTACCTTTGCTATGAGTTCCTTAGCAAAGTGCCAGGACACAGGGAATGGCTTCCCACTGCCAGAGGGCAGGGGTAGATGGGATATGGGGAAGGAATTGTTCCCTGGGAGGGTGGGCAGGCCCTGGCACAGGGTGCCCAGAGCAGCTGTGGCTGCCCCTGGATCCCTGGCAGTGCCCAAGGCCAGGCTGGAGGGGGCTTGGAGCAGCCTGGGACAGTGGAAGGTGTCCCTGCCATGGCAGGGGTGGGAATGGGATGATTTTTAAAGTCCCTTCCACCCCAAACCACTCCATGATTCTGTAAGTCCCTCCTTTCCCCATGAGCACTGGGAACCTGTTACTTGCTAAGGGAATTCAGAGCAGAATTCCTCACGGAGCAGCCTGGGGATGGCATAAGGAGCTGTTTGCTGGAGTGGATGGCAGAACGTGGTTGGTGCCAGGACTTGATTAAAGATCCCTTTATTGATAATGGCTGTGTCAAGGTCTGTCATAACTTGCTCTGATTATTTCTGGAAGAGTGAGAAGTAATTTTTTTCCTTTCCCACCCAAACTGCCACCATAGTAACGTAGAACTCAAAGCTGATTAAAAATAAGAGAAATAACTGAAAGGATAAAATATTTAACAGAGTTACAGAGGTGCTTAAGGGTGTCATATTAAAAACTGAGAATTTATATATCTAATGAAAAGGACCAAATCCCCTCAAACAGGGCATCAAAGTGAGAGTCTCCTGGGGAAAATGAGCACTTTTCCCATTGAGATAGGACCAGCTGATCCGCTTGGAACAAGCTGACATCTTGCACAGAGCTGTTCTTATTCCAGATTGCAGCAGATGGTTTGGTTTATGGATATCTCTTGGGTGGGATGGAGAACAACTGACAAAACAACTGAGTGTTTTAGAGGTGAACGTACATTTTCCTCTCTGAAAAAGAGGCAGGTGCTGTGATTTGGGGAGTAAACTGGTGTTAAGTGGAAAACTGCAGTGGTGGGTCGTAGCTCAGTCCAACATGCAGGTTTTGAAGAATATGCCATTAAATTGAAGGGGGAAATCCTTTCAGGGTCATCATGATTTGCATTAAAAAAGGAAGAAAACCCCCAATGCAGTGAATTTGCTGGAATGCCCCAGGAATTGGGATGGTTTAAGTGGCTGCCAGCCTGGCAGGAGGGGCCTCCTGTTCTCTGTTCACAGCCAGAGAGCCAAACCTGTCTGTGGTGTTTGTGTGTTCATTGCTCCAGTTCAGCCTGTGGTGCTTGGTGCCATCCTGACCTTGGATCTCTCGCTGGAAATGTCAGCATTCCCTGCTCTGGAATGCCTGTGTGTGCAGGCAGTGCTGTGACTAATGCCACTGGAGCCCTTGGCTCCTGGCTGACTTCACAATGAAACACACTTGTTTTCTAAAGGAGCTAAAGCACTGAAGGTGGTGAAGCCTCAAGTGGTATTTTTAGTACCAAAAGTGCTGCGTGTTAAGTTTGGCTTTGGGCAGATTTTCAGAAAGGAAGTCACCCCATGATTAATAACAGCAGGAAGTGGGAGAGCCTCAGAGCAACCTCCTAGAGCCTGACCAGCCTCTTTGTCTCTCTCTGTCTCACCTCCAGAGCACCACTTTACAGAGGCCTGTTATTCCCACAGAATTTGGTGCTAAAGTCCCAACCAACATTCGTCAGAGGTATCTCAATCTCTTCATTGATGAGTGCCTGAAATTCTGCTCCTCCTCCCAGGAAGCCTTCGACAAGGTCTGTACCGATCCCTGCTTCTCAGGAATAAAGTTTGCAGCAGGGAATGGCATCCTCTGTTTGGCCAAGACCTTCTAAAATGGCAGCAAATCCAGAAAACTGGATTTGATTTATGCTTGCAGAAACTTGGGGGTGGGAACCAGATAATCTTTAAGGTCCCTTCCAAGCCAAACCATTCCCTGACTCCACGAAACACCCCCTATCCACAAAGAGTTCAGTTGAGGAAACTGGCATTAAATATTACCAGAAAGTGTCATTCCAGTGGGGGCTGCCAGTAGGAAATCCCATCTTTCCCTTCATTTGGAAAGCTTGCCTGATCCCTTTAATGACCCCAGGAGAGGAATGCAGGGGGATGTGCATTATGGTCAGAGACCTTTTGGTCTGGTGCAGCCAGAAACACCTCCTGGGATCACAGTGTTGAGCACAGGGAAGTGCTTGGGATAGATGTGATTGGTTGGGAATTGGTTCCTTGCTGCTCCTGGAGGCTTTTAAGGAGTCTTCTAGCAGTAGGATTTCCAAAAGCAGAGTTGAGGAAGTAATGTATTTTATTGAGAAACCTTGGCCATTAGTTGGGTAAATTTGGGACGTGGAGTGGTGTGTTCTGGAACAAAGCAGGCACCACGAGGATTTCTTTTGTGGGATTCCACCTTCCCGACTTCCTGTTGCATCCAAGGAGTCACCATTTGCCAAACTTCCTTTTCTTACCAGTTAAGGTCTTGCACTGCACCAAAGTGGGGAAAGCAGCATTCCCCAGGCAGCTCCAAGAACAAGAATCAAGAATTACTTGATGAGAACATGGCAAGGTTAGATCTTCCTGGTAGCAAGAGCAGCTCTGGAATGCTTAAGCCAAGGTGGCAGCAGGCTTTATATTGGGGGAAAGAGAAGGGATGATACCAGTTTAAAATATGTTAAAGTTTGAAGAAAGTAATTTTTTGCTAATTAGGAATTTTTTATTAATCTCCTGTGGAAAGTTTCACATGAAAGTGCTTTTTCCAGTGCTTCGTTTAAAACAAAATTTCATTTTTCCTTTTACTTACCTGAGCTAAGTACACACCTGTACTAGGTGTGGTTACCCCACACCAGTACATATTGGTGCCACGTTCCACTTTTTTACTCAGTTCCTTGTCAGGCAATTTTTTGTTTGCTGTCCCACTTGGAGTCTGTATTTTAAGAGCCAAACATTTCTTTTCTCCAAACTCAATGGGAGCTGTGGCTGCCCCATCCCTGGAAGTGTTCGAGGCCAGGTTGGATGGGGCTTGGAGCAACCTGGGACAGTGGAAGGTGGAAAAAAATGATCTTTAAGGTTCCTCCTAACCCAAACCATTCTGGGATTCTATGAACAGTGGGAAGAGGGTGTGTGGTGATGGCTTGTGCTGTTCACAGGCCCTGGCAGAGGAGAAGGTGGCCTATGAGCGCAGCACCAGCCGCAACATCTACCTGAACGTGGCCGTGAACACCCTGAAGAAGCTCCGCAGCCTCGTGCCCAACTCCCCAGCCAGCACCAACAGTAGGTACCTTGTATTTAATAACTGGAGCCCTGCTGGGATTACAAACCACAGAGAGAAACTTGTTGAAAAGCCAGAACCCATTTCTCAGCAGCATTATGCTGAAAGGCAAACAGCTCCAGTTTAGCTTTTTATAGCCTGGCAAGCTTTAATGGGCCTTCAAGAGGCAGGTCCTGCAATGCTTTGTTGGCTCTCTCAGCCTAAATGGAGATAATGCCACACGGGTGGGGGTTTTTTTTAGCACAAGTTCTTTCAAATGAAAAGCCCTGCTAATGGAGTAACTTTCACATGATGCCTTCAAAGTGATAGACTCGTCCATCACCACAGAAATCTGTTACACACATTAAGCTTCAAGAGAGAAACGAAGAGGGTTAAGACATTTCATTATTGGCTCTCGAGAGGGTACATTAAACAATCAATTTGTGCTGTTCTTGTGAATTTTTTTTTTCCCTGGTCTCTTCCCTTTTCTCTCCTCTGTCTTCATTACGTTCCTGGCCATTAGGCAGAGCAGCTGAACTTGGAGGCTGGCCTTTAGGAGAGGGCTGCCAGTTAATGATTAGTAAAAAGCCCCTCTCTGCCATTATCTGATGTGCTGAGCATATTCTAGAGCTCTGAAGCTCCTTTCTGAAAGAAGTTGAAAGATCCTGTGTGGGAGGTTGGTCTGCAGAGCCCCAGAATCAAAGCTGCTCCCTGGGGGTGGGCGATGCCCTCACACAGCACATGAAGGGGTCAAGTTGTTTCTGTGCTGGCTCCTCTCTTGCTTTTGGTCAGTTGGAGGGCTCGCTGTGCAGAGTGAGCAGGGAGAGCCACAAGCTTCTAGCAGAGCTGTGAAAGTGTCCTTGCTGCCCTTAAAATTGCTGTGTGCTGACAGTGGGAACTGGAAACCCTCTGTGGTGCTGGAATGGAAATGCTGGGCCAGCACGTGGCACAAAGAATCCATTTCTGGAGCAAAACAAGAGTTCAAGAGGATAAACACAGTCCTCCTCTTGCCCACGTGTAGTGTCCCAAACTAAGACTGAAGTCACCCACTGGGTACCTGATCTCTGTCCCCTTTTGCTGTTCCCTTCTCCTTGCAGAGACGAGTAACAAGAAGGTGGTGTCGCACGAGGCTGTGCTGGGAGGGAAGCTTGCTGCCAAGACAAGCTTTACTCTGAACCGCTCAGGGAGCCTGAGAGCTGAAGATCTGACAGGTCAGACCCTGCTCCTGCTGGGCTGTATCGTGTAAGGGTGGAGCTGAGCTGGAACACTGATTGGGAGCAGCAGAATTAGGCTGGTGCATTCACCTCGAGTCCTGGGGGCACTTCGGGCACCACAGGATCAGAAGATCCAAAGCTGTTGCAGAGTGTCCAAAGGAGGGACACGGAGCTGGGAAGGGGCTGAGGAGCGGCTCAGGGCACTTGGCTCGTTCAGCCGCAGCAGAGGAGACTGAGGGGAGGCTCCTCGGGGGCTGCAGCTCCTCCCGAGGGGAGGCGGAGGGGCAGGGGCTGAGCTCTGCTCTGGGCCAGGGCCAGGAGCCCAGGGAACGGCTGGAGCTGGGTCAGGGCTTGGGCTGGAGCTCAGGGAAAGGTTCTTCCCCCCGAGGGTGCTGGGCACTGCCCAGGCTCCCCAGGGAATGGTCCCGGCCCCGAGGCTGCCAGAGCTCCAGGAGCGTTTGGACAGCGCTGCCAGGGATGCCCAGGGTGGGATTGTTGGGGTGTCTGTGCAGGGCCAGGGGCTGGATCAATGATCCCTGTGGGTCCCTTCCAGGGGTTATTCTCAGGATATTCCAGGATTTTATGATCTGAAGTGCTGGGATTTCTCTGTTAGGAGTTATTGCCTGGCTGCAGCACAGAGCTGCAGAGTCCCTTGGTGGATGGTGACACCGCTGACCAGTGCCCTCCTTCCCTCCTCGCTGGGGCTGTGAGGTCACTGCTGCAGCCTGGCTGGCTTTGATGGAGCATCAATAACCATTCAGAGCTGCCTCTTGTGCTTTGGGCATCATTTTACTTTAACTTTCTTGCCCTGAAGCAGTTCTTTACAATGTGCCTGTCAGATTAAAAGGCAAAGTTAAAAATCTCCCTCTCTGCAGGGCTGAGTTTCACTTTCACCAATGTCACAGTAAGGTCGTATCGTAGCCAAAGGGTTGTGCCACGAGCATTTTTCATGTGAGCTCAAATCAGTTATGGGTATTTTGGTTGCCAAGAGATGTAGGCAAATTGTGGAGGAGATCAGAGAAGAGACAGGGAGGCCACGGAGCAGAAGGAATTGACATTGAGAAAGCTTGAAAGGGCCAGTATAGCTCAGCTAAGCAACATCAAAGGGCACCCAGCAATATTGGAAGGGTTTAACGCAGCAGCCAAAGGAGATATTGAGCAGAGTGCAAGAAGTTATAATTATTCTGTGAAATGAAATGAGCAGCCTGAAATCAGTAGCAGGAGGAAACTTCTGATAATGAAGTTTTTAGGGGAGGTGTGGGTGGCCTTTGAGGGGTGTTTGAGGGCTGTGTTACCAATTATCAGCTGTTGCATTTAAGCATTAATATGGGAGAAGTCTCACATTTAGTGACAGGACAAGGGGGAATGGTTTCCACTGCCAGAGGGCAGGGATAGATGGGATATTGGGAAGGAATTGTTCCCTGGGAGGGGGGGCAGGCCCTGGCACAGGGTGCCCAGAGCAGCTGGGGCTGCCCCTGGATCCCTGGCAGGGCCCAAGGCCAGGCTGGCTGGGGCTGGGAGCAGCCTGGGACAGTGGAAGGTGTCCCTTCCGAGTGGGATGGGATGATCTCCAAGGTCCCTTCCAACCCAAACTGTGTTGGTTCTATCAGTAACAGAAAGGCTGAAGATGGGCCTTTTGGAGGAATTCTGTTCCAGCTGTGCTTTCCAGACCAAATGCTCCTCGTTCAAGGAGTTTAAAAATCAACTTGTGCACTGATGACCAGATTTTAAAAATTACCACCTGACACCTACCCCCTGTCCCTCCTGAGCTGAGGCAGTGGAAGCAAGTTCAGAGTGGTGGGGGCAGTTTATCAAGCTGGGAGATTCGGTAAAGGCAGAGGAACAGGCCCTGCTTTAGTGACGTGAGCCCAGCCCTGTGTGTGTGTGCAGGAGCTGCCCTGTACCGCCGCCTCAAGGAGTACCTGATGACTGAGGAGCAGCTCAAGGAGAACGGGTACCCAATGCCCCACCCCGAGAAGGCCGGACGTGCTGTGCTCTTCACTGCAGAGGAGAAGAAAGTGATTGACTGTAAGCTCTGCTGGCTCTTTCCTTCTGCAGGGTTTGCTGGGAGCAGCTGCAGCTGCCCGTTCTGGCTGTACAAAGGTCTCAGTGTGGAGCCTCTGCTCCTGTTGTGACGGGGAGTGTGGCTGCAGAGTTCTGCTGCGTTCCTGCATGGAGGGTTTCTTCAGCTTTCACATCCTGAGAATGCTATTTTTGACCCAAAGTTTATAAGTCTGTGGGGCTGTGAGGCTGAGGGAGGTTTCTAATTTCTAATTCCCAGGTAACAAGTGACAGGAAGAGAAGAAGCGGCCTCACGTCGCACCAGGGGAGCTTTAGATTGGATATAAGGGAAAATTTCTTCATGGGAAAGGTTGTGAAGCATTGAACAGGCTGCCCAGGGCAGTGGTAGAGTCCCTGTAAATGTTCCAAAAATGTGTGGATGTGGCACTTGGAGACATGGTTTAGTGGTGACCATGGTGGTGGTGCTGATGGTTGGAGTTGATCCTAAAGGACTTTTCCAACCTGACTAAAGCAGGCTGTGCTGCAGCAGGGATAAAACCCAGACTGGGGATGTCTTTTGAGGTGCTTTGCCACGCTCCCCTGAGCATCTGGTTGGAGAGACCTCACTAAAGTGTGTTAAGTGCTCATCCATGTTAACACCTTGTGTCTACATTTGTCCTGTGGTTGCTGAAGCAACCTGGGCAAAAGCTCTCTTGCATTAACACTGTCAAGTGCTGTATTTGTGAGAGCCCTTTTTTCCAGGGAACCAGCCAGCTCCTTTGTATGATCCTGAGCTCATGTTCCTGGTTTTGTTCCTGTAGTTTCCTGCAGATGCTGCGGGATCTTTGAATTTCTCCTTGTTTAACTAAAGCTGCTGGTGTTGGGCAGAGCTGGGAATGTGCTAACAGCTTTAATGCTCACACCAAAACTCATGGAATTGCATGGAGATCAGAGGAATCATAGCTCCTTTCCAGTGGCTTTTTGCATCTCCCTTCCCTGAATTTCAGGCAGTAAAAGCACAGGTGGCTGGGCCAGGCCCTACCTAAGTGCTCCTGGGTTTAGCTGCTGGAAAATCCTTACAGAAAAGCTGTGCCCTGGAAGAGCTAAAATGTCATTTGGAAGTGACAAGGCACAGATCCCCTGGAAACCAGGCTTCATTAGCTCTGGTGTCCAAAGAATGACTTATTTATCCTGTTTCTTAAAATAACTGTGTTAGACTCCAATGTAATTTGCAGTGCTTGGAGAAACAATGCAGCAAACCGTGATGGAACTGGGGGGCAGCTGGTGTGGACCAAAGCCACTGGAGAGTCTTCGTGTTTGCCTCTGGGAAGTGTTTGGGGGGCAGATTTCAGAGGGATTGCTGTGCCTTTATAGGAGTTTGGAACAACATTTGGAATCCTTTTTAACAGAAGATGTCATTTAACAGCGTTGGGCGCTTGAGTGATCGTGATTTGCTTTGCTTTGGCCAGGTTAAGCAGGTGAGGGCTTTCCAGTGACCTGGCTGTTGTTTCTCTCCTGTCCCCAAGCCTCCTGCAGGATCTGCTGTCGCTGTGGCACCGAGTACATGGTCTCAGCCTCGGGGAACTGCATCCGGAAGGAGGAGTGCGTCCATCACTGGGGGCGGCTGCGCAAGCAGAGAGGTACAGCCCTGCCGGGGGGTGGGCCCGTGCTGGCTGTGCTCCAGCTCCAAGCACAGAGTCTTCCTCAGGTTTCAGCTTGGTTTTGGGGCTTGTCACGCTGCCAGGTGGTGACAGTTCCTGAGCCTTTCACTGAAATGGCCTCGCAAAGAGCTGCTGGGCTCGGTCCCCGAAATGTGACACCGGGGCTGCAGCAGAGGCGCTTTGTCTTTGTTCCAAACAGTAAAGGAATAAACCTTCCTGTGCTTTTTGAAAAAAATCAGCCTTTTAAGAGGCTGACTGGGAGCACGAGAGGTCTGCCACTCCCAGGAGAGTTTACTGATCTTGGTTGAATTCATTTGCAGCAAGGCACTAACCTAGTTTGAGCTCTGCTCTGGTTTTCCATCAGAGCATCCGAGTGGCTTCTGGAGTTTGTCTGGCTGAGTACCAGAGACTTAAACTCTTCAGATTGCTGCCTGTGAATCCACAGTTATTTTCCCCCTGCGTTTGACACGTTATTGTTGTGCTCATCCAGGGGATCTGCACGTGACGTTCAGGTCTCTTGTTAACAAGACTCTTCTCCTTGACCCTTCATCTCTTGCTCTTTCAGTGCCAGGTGGGTGGGAAACTCACTACAGCTGCTGCTCCGGAGCTGTGGGGTCACCAGGCTGCCAGGTTGCTAAAGTAAGTGATGGAACAACACCTTTTTGTTCTCAGTGACATTTGTGCTCTGCTCACGGTGGCAGTGGCTGGGAAATCCTTGCTTAAGCCTCTAGAAGAACAGTGGCTTCCCTTCAGGGGATAAAACAAGTGCAACTTAATTTTTTTTACTCTGCTAAGGTAGAAAAATCCAGTATTTGACACTCAGCTGTCTGGAGTGAGTTGGGTTCATTTGTCCTAAGCTGCCCAGCTCATCTACTTGAGGGCCATAGAAAAGCTCATTTTCTTTAGTGAATCACAGAAGAAATGAGAAATAAGGGATTTCCTTTTAAGGAGCAGTCTCAGAGCCTTGGCAGCCGTGTGCCAAACCCTTTTCCCCATCTTTTCCTTTCCCAGATTCCCATGCTAAGGTAACTTTCTCCTAGTGGACAAATCTTTTCTTACAAGTTTTCTGTTTGTTGCCTGCCCTTGGTTGTAATGAGGGGAGGAACCTTCCCAAGGAGCCTGTTGCAACTCCAAAATACCACAAAACTTCTTCTGAGGGAGCTCAGCACTAGAAAAAGGAAGGAAAAACCTGTTCAGATGTGGAGTTTGACAGAGCAGAGCTCTGTTTGGGATACCTTTGCACAGGTGCCTTTTTCCTTCCTGAGGCAGCAGGAGAGTTGGTGTCCCAGCCTGGCATCCCCAGTCTGTCTCGTGCCTTTCCCTCAGGTCTCTGAGCTCTCTCTCTCAGCTCCTTGTCACTTGTTTTAGTGGCATTTTTATATTTGGCAGCTGCCACACAGGGGAGAACCAAAAGCTGACGGTAGAAGGTGAATTCTGGGCAAAATTCAAGATTTGTTACAACAGGAAGAGCTGTCTGGGCGCCATAAAAGCCTGCCCTGCACAGTCGGATTGGATGGGGTCAAGTTGTTACTTTTCTTTCTTTTCGACATAAATTTAGGGGGTTTTTTAAATCAGCTGCTCTGGCCACCCTGTGCCAGGGCCTGCCCACCCTCCCAGGGAACAATTTCTTCCCCATATCCCATCTAGCCCTGCCCTCAGGCAGTGGGAAGCCATTCCCTGTGTCCTGTCCCTCCATACCAGTATAAGTCCCTCTCCCTCCTTTTTATAAGCCCCCACTTTACACAGCACCCTTTGGCAGATTTGGATCCATGGCGTGCTCAGCATCAGAGCATGCAGGGAAATTTTGGGATGCTGGCACAGGGGGGAGCACAGAATCCTGCAGCTTTGAAGAAGGGCATTGAAAGCAGAAAATCCTTGTAATAAGACACCATTCTCAGTGCGTGGGCCCGGAGCTGGTTAGAAAAGCACTTGTGTGCCTTTGCAAGCTCAGGGGTGGCCCTGCCTGGTGTGCTGCAGTTAGGCAGCGAGGCAGGAGATGGCAGGATGGAGCCGTGCTGCTCCGGGGAGCCTGCAGTGGCTGCTCTTTGTGGTACCCGAGGCTGCTGCTTCCCTGGCTCTCAAAACCAGGAGCGACTTCCCTGCCCTCCTCCCAGGCAGGAGGAACTCGGCAGTTTCAGAACAGCAACTGATGGAGAAAAATACCTTGTAGGGGTTTTTTTTCACTTCGGTTCTGTTGTATTACACAGGGAGGGAAGGGCTGAAGCTGTGAGGGAGGGGTGTTTGCTGTCTCCTGGCTGCTGAGCTGCTCTCCCCGTTCCCTCAGCAGAGCAGGATCTGTGCCAGAGGTGCAGAGGGGACAAGTGTGGCCCCTTCCTCCTGGGAAGCAGCGATCCATGAGGCCTTGGAGCAGTGCTGGCTGTGGGTACAGGGAGAGATTGGCCTCAGTGTTGGCCCAGCTGCCTCATTAACTTCAAATGATGCAGTTCCTGTGCTCTGGCTGCACCTGCAGTAGTGACCTGTGCAAGAAAATATGCAAATCCTGCTCTGGTTTCCTCTCTGCCCACACATGTCAGCTTTACAAGGGCCTCAGTTCCTCGTCTCTCCAGCCTTTAATCCTGAGACAAACCAGAACAGTTTCATTCCTTGTAGGGTGAGACCTGTGGGAAGCCCTGTACTGTGCTGGGCACTGCTGAGGCCCCACCTCAATCCTGGAGTCAGTTTTGGACCCTACAACAAGAAGGACATTGAGGAGCTGGGGCGTGCCCAGAGAAGGGAACGGAGCTGGGGAAGGGTCTGGAGCCCCAGGAGCGGCTGAGGGAGCTGGGAAAGGGGCTCAGCCTGGAGCAAAGGAGGCTCAGGGGGGACCTTGTGGCTCTGCACAACTCCCTGACAGGAGGGGGCAGCCGGGGGGGGTCGGGCTCTGCTTGCAGGGAACAGGGACAGGAGGAGAGGGAACGGCCTCAGGCTGGGCCAGGGGAGGTTTGGGTTGGATATTGGGGAAAATTTCTTCCCAGAAAGGGTTGTGAAGTGTTGGAAGGGGCTTCCCAGTGCAGATGGAGTCACCATCCCTGGAAGTGTTCAAAAAACATGTGGATGTGGCTTCTGGGGACGTGGTGACCATGGTGGGGCTGCTGGGCTGACCTGATGGTGCTGGGGGTCCTTTCCACCCTCAAGGATTCAGTGATTCTGTGGCTCTGAGCACGAGGAAGGAGGTTGTGCCCAGGCTGCTGTGATTGTGCACAAATACACGGAGATTTAGGGACAGACAAAACTTAAACACAACAAAAACCCCCACTGGGGTTTTACCTAGAATCATAAGGGAGGAAGAGCATCACCTCTGGGTGTGGTGCAGGTTGGTTTTACCTAAAACCATGTCAGCAGGCAAAAGGGCAGTCACGGCTCTGCCTTGCCCTTGGTTACCTGTTCCTGCTTCCCCTTCATCCAGCTTAGAGCTCCTGCTGCCAGGAAGGTTTCGGGATAACCTGTGGGATCTGTGCTGTGGAGGAGTGTGAGAGTTCCTGTGTTGCAACAGCAGCTCAGTCATGCAGTGGCTTAAGCCACTTGTGAAATCACTCCCTGAGTTTTCCTGCTGGATCTTGTTGACCCTGGAGCCTTAGCTGGGAACAAAGCAGAGTGCTTGGAAATGCTCTCTGTTTCCTCAAGTGCTGGTGGGCTGTAGCTCCTGTTCTTGTGGGCTGGCTGGGTCTGGAATGTGGTGGCTTTGAGTGGGTGCACACACAGTCCCACACTGGAGCTGAGTGTCTGCTGTCACAGAGGTGTCTGGGGTTAGGATCCTGCACCTGGGCTTGTCTTGGCCACAGGAACCAGGAGCTGGAGTTAAATCAGTGTCAGGCCTCAGTGTGACCCTTCCTGACTAATTCTGCTCCAGACTGAAAGCTCCTTCTCCCCAGACAAGTGATGTCCTGCTCCTCCACGTGCTCTCAGTGCGATGCCACCAGCCCTGATCTGCCTTTGGAACTAAGGTTGCCCTTGGCTGTGTTTGCTGTGGTTGTGAACTTCTCAGGCTCACTGCAGGCAAAACTTACTCCTCATTAAGAAATTATTAAACCCCCACTTTTGTTGAAGTGGAGGTTTGTTGGAGTGGGCTCTTTGGCTTCTTGTTCTTCTCATCACCAGCTGTCCCCTTCTTTTCCCTTCAGCAACACGTGCACGACGGGCGCAAGGAGAGCCTCGATGGCTTTGTGAAGACTTTTGAGAAGCTGCCCACGACTGATGGCTACCCTGGCATCTACGCCTTAGACTGTGAAATGGTGGGTCCAGAGCCACAGCAAAGCTTTTGGGGATGGCTGAGGTGTGACACAAGCGGCTGAAGGGAAGCTGTTTCCTGACCTCCTTCTTTCTGTTCTCAGTATTGGTGCTGGAGGTGTAAATGAGCTCTTATTGATTGGTGTGTTTGACTCGAGGGCTGTGCAGCCCTGGCAGGCTCTGACTGGCCCACGCTGGGCAGCGCTGCTGCCTGGCCTTGCTGCACCAGCTGTGCTCTGTTTTGGGAGCTGCAGCACCTGGGTGAGGTGCTCCACAGATCCCACACTGTGGTTGGCCTGTGCCTCTCTTCACATCCACCCTGTTCCTTGCAGTGCTACACTAAGCAAGGACTGGAGCTGACGAGAGTCACTGTGATCAACTCGGAGCTGAAGGTGGTGTACGACACCTTCGTCAAGCCGGACTCCAAGGTGGTGGATTACAACACCAGGTGAGGATGCTCTGCCTTGGGACAGAGCTCTGGGCTCTCTCAGGAACCTGGCGTGGCTGGGAGCACTTGTTGAAGCTCCACTGGCCACCGCCCCCTAAGGGCTGAGGGCCTTTGGGCCTGGAGGTGCTTCTTCAGGTGAAGGACCCCACCTGTGTCGTGCTGCTCTGCAGATTCTCAGGTGTGACAGAAGAGGACCTGGAGAACACGAGCATCACCCTGCGGGATGTCCAAGCCGTCCTACTCAACATGTTCAGTGCAGACACCATATTGATAGGGCACAGCTTGGAAAGCGACTTATTTGCACTAAAGGTAACTTGGGCTCTTGCCTTCACACCTCCCTGTAGTGCTTCCCCACCCTGGGGGCTGTCAGGTGTCTCCTTAAATTTAGGAACTGTTTATTTCCAAGGACAGGAGGTCGCAGTAGTGAGGCCTCACCTCGGGTCCTGTGTGCAGTTTGGGCACCACAATACAAAGAAGCCGTGGAGCCATTAGAGAGTGTCCAGAGGAGCTGTGAGGATGGGGAAGGGTCTGGAGGAGCCTCATGGGGAGCAGCTGAGGGTACTTGGTTTGTTCAGCCTGGAGGAGACTGAGGTCTCCTTATAGATGACCATGTCCTCATGGGAGAAGAGGAGGGGCAGGTACCGAACTTTTCACTCATGACCAGGGCCAGGAGCCCAGGGAACGGCTGGAGCTGGGTCAGGGCTTGGGCTGGAGCTCAGGGAAAGGTTCTTCCCCCTGAGGGTGCTGGGCACTGCCCAGGCTCCCCAGGGAATGGTCCCGGCCCCGAGGCTGCCACAGCTCCAGGAGCGTTTGGACAGCGCTGCCAGGGATGCCTAGGGTGGGATTGTTGGGGTGTTTGGGCAGGGCCAGGGGTTGGACTGATGATGCTTGGGGGTCCCTTCCCACTCAGGATATCCAGGATTCTGTGATCTGTCCAGTTTCTGAGCCTGTGCAAAGCTGGTTGTGGTGGAAGAGCAAAGGAGAGGGGTCATGTGTGTCACTCATGGTGTCACCCTGGCTTTTAGTGGCTGCTGCTGCCCAGGGTGACAGACCTGTCCTGAGGTGGCTGGGCTGGACGGGGCTCTGAGCAGCCTGGTCTAGTGGAAGGTGGCACGAGATGGTCTCTAAGGTCTCTTCCAACCCAAACCACTCCATGGTTCTATGACCGATCCCAAATCATTTGCCTCTCACCCCTGCCAGATTTGTCCTCTGTTCTGTCCCTGCTTTGCTAGGGCTCGTGGTGTTATTTGATGAAGTTATTTTGACCTTTTACCTGTCCTGTTTCCTGCCTGGCTCTCCTCAGCCCGGTGTGCCCATCCCTGTCCTGCCAGGGAGTGTGTCCTGCACTGAGGCCCCGGGGCTTTGTCCTGGGTCACCAGGAGAGCGTGTGGCAGGCAGGAGCCAAGTCTTTGTGCTCACATTCCAGAACTTCCCTCAGCCATTCTTTGTCCCACATCTCTCCTGCTGAAGCCTCCGTGGCTGCCAGCTCCCAGCGCTGCGTTGGCAGCAGGAGCTTTTAATGCCTGTAAAACACTTTACCTCTCCGTGGCACCCTTTATCCCAGCCTCGGAGAGGCTTCATCATCATCAGAAAAACATTATTTCCAGATAGATCAGCTCGAGATGACTGCCTTGGCCTCTTAGAGGCTGGATTTTCTCTTAGCACCACAGCTGCTGCCAGGAGAAGGAGCCCGGAGCGGTGCCGCAGGGCCCTGGGGTGTCACGGCAGAATGGCCGAGGGCTGTGGCAGTGAGGCCATATCTCACTAATGGCTGTGGCACCTTCCAAGTGCTGATGGCATTTCAGGTTTTATTTAAAGCTTTATTATCCCGTTTCCTCAGTCTTCCTGATCTACATAAGTAATTACCAGTGTGTCTGGGCGGGTGCCAAAGCTGAGTGCAGGCCAGGGGAGGTGATCCATAACGTTGGCAGTTTTATACTCGGAGCAGAGGAGCAGGTTGTTTCTGTGAAAGTGCAGCTGTTCTGGGGCAGCTGTGGAGCTGTTGCTGATGGAGTTAGGGGCTGTCCTGCAACATGAGCTGGTGCCTGGAGACAGAGAGGAGAGGGGATTATCGGGGTCCTGTCGGAGCCATCCGTGCTGGGACTTGCAGAGCCATCCCTTGCTCAGGACCCAGGTTTATCTCTTAGGCCCTGCATTTCACTCCTGTGCTCAGGATGTGGGATTGTCTTCATCCACATTCCTTCAGCTCCCACTGAATGCAGTTTGTGACAGCAAAGGATTAATCTTGTCTTAGCCTGAGAGGAAGAAATCAGGGTTAAAAAAAGCCAGCCTGCCCTATGATGATGGACTCTGTCAGGTGGGGCCTTTTGGCCGTCCCCAGGCAGGGAACCCTTGGACCTGTTCAGCATCCTCAGTTCCTCCAGTGTGGGGACAATTCATAGCTGAGGTGCTAGAGCCAGGCTGGGAGAGCTGCGGGTGCTCACCTGGAGAAGAGAAGGCTCCAGGGAGAGCTCCGAGCCCCTTGCAGGGCCTAAAGGGGCTCCAGGAGAGCTGCAGAGGGACTGGGGACAAGGGCTGGAGGGACAGGACACAGGGAATGGCTTCCACTGCCAGAGGGCAGGGCTGGATGGGATATTGGGAAGGAATTGTTCCCTGGGAGGGTGGGGAGGCTGTGGCTGCCCCTGGATCCCTGGCAGTGTCCAAGGCCACTTTGGACAGGGCTTGGAGCAGCCTGGAACAGTGGAAGGTGAAGAAGGGGATGGAGTAGAAGCCCTTTAAAAAGTCCCAACTCGAAACACTCTCTGCTATGATTCATTGATAGGATTTCCTTGTCCCATTCCATCCTTGCTGAGCTGGTGCTGGTTAAAAATTTCCTGTTGAGTCACTGCTGAGGGATGGGAGGATTTGGGGGTGGTTTGCACCCCGAAGGCCAGGCCTGTTGTGCAGCAGCAGTGTGATGCACATCCTGCTTTGTAGTGCACATCCTGCCCACTTCTGTCTCCATCTTGGAACCCCAGAACCTCAGAAGGGTTTGGTTGGAAGGGACCATTAAGGTCACCCAGTTCCAGTCCTCTGCCTTGGGCAGGGATGCCACTCACTGGGCTGAGCTGCTCAATCTTGAGAAGCAGTTGAAAGGTTGCTACAACTTGCACAGAGGCTGTTGTGAAGTCAGCTGGTTCTTCAGTTTTTAATTGGGAAAGCCTCCAGAGCTATCCCAGCTTCTCCAGCCTGGGGGATTAAGGACTGACCTGTCCTGCTTGAGTTACACTGGACCAGCCCCAAACCTCTGCTGCCCTCGGTGTGAGGTTTCAGGGCTCTGGGGGTGGTGTGTGGCTGGCACAGCAGTGGGAATCCTGTGTGCACACACCCTGCAAGGGGACTCATCCTGCATCCAGCCAGAGCCTCCTGCCAGACTGGTTGGGTGGGGAGAGCGTTGCATGGAGCCCCAGCGGTGACCGGAAGGTTGCTGCAGCACGGCTGACCCCAGGGAGTGCCTGTCCCTTTGGGAGTGGGGAAATCACCCTGTTCCTCTGCTGCTCCCACAGCTGATCCACGGCACCGTGGTGGACACAGCCATCGTGTTCCCCCACCGCCTGGGGCTGCCCTACAAGCGGGCCCTGCGCACGCTGATGGCCGACTACCTCAAGCGCATCATCCAGGACAATGGTGAGACCTCTCAGGGCTCCTGGCCCACCCCAGTTCCTCCTGGGTGCAGCCCTGCCTTCCTCTGCTGTCCCCAAGCCCGTCCTCCTGCTCCTGGTGTTTTCTCCCCTTCCCCATGTGTGGTAGCTGGGACTGTGCCATAAGGAGCCTCTGCCACAGCACAGTTCCGAGGGCACAGCTCTCCCTGCTTCCCTCCCTGTGCTGAGTGGGACAAAGGGAGCGGTGTGACAAGGCTGAGGTGGCTTTGCCAAGGCCAGGCCCTGCTCTTTCTTCTCTCTCTGGCCAGCTGAGATGGACCCTCCTTGGAGGGTCACACTTGTTGGAAGTGTGGTCACTTGTTGGAAGTGTGGCCTGTTCCTTCCCACCTTCCCTGAGCACTTTGTAAGCACTGCTGGGGAAGCTCCTAGCTGTTCCACAGCTGATGGTGTCAGGCTGCAGTCCAGCAAAAAGTGTGGGTTTAGTGGAAAAAAGTGTTTAAAGTTGGGGTTGTCCAGCCTGGAGAAGAGGAGGCTTTGGGAACTCCTTAAAGCTCCTTGCAGGGCCTAAAGGGGCTCCAGGAGAGCTGGAGAGGGACTGGGGACAGGGCCTGGAGGGACAGGACAAAGGGAAGGGCTTCCACTGCCGCAGGGCAGGGCTGGATGGGCAAATGGGAAGGAATTGTGGCC
>VZRR01008577.1:0-54328 GCA_013398015.1 Oreocharis arfaki
GTTGGATCAAGTCAGGTTGCAGAGGTGAAGAGGCTGGAACAGCCACCCCAGAGCACCCCTACTCAGCTCTGTGTGGGTGAAAGAGAGATTTTAGCAAAGTAAAGGAATCACAGAATATCCAGAACTGAAAGGGACCCACAGGGATAATCCCGCCCAGCTCCTGGCCGTGCACAGACACCCCAACAATCCCACCCTGGGCATCCCTGGCAGCTCTGCCCAAATGCTCCTGGAGTTCTGGCAGCCTCGGGGCCGTGCCCATTCCCTGGGGAGCCGGGGCAGTGCCCAGCACCCTCTGGGGGAAGAACCTTTCCCTGCTCTGCAGCCTGAGCCTGCCCTGGCCCAGCTCCAGCCGTTCCCTGGGTGCTGTCCCTGTCCCAGGGAGCAGAGATCGGAGCTGCCCTCGGGAGGAGCTGCAGCCCCCGCTGAGATCCAAGCTCAATCCCCCCTTCTCCAGCTGAACAAACCCAGTGCCCTCAGCTGCTCCTCCTATGGCTTCACCTTGAGAACCTTCATCAAAGAATAACCTGCGTTGGAAGGGACCCACAAGGTTCTCAAGGTTATACTAGTGTCTTGGTTTGAAAGACAGGCATCTGCTAAGGAAGGCAGAAGCCCCCTTTGGAATGGAAGATGCAACCCCCTTCCCTCCAGATTTTATAATTTTGAAATTAAGGGGCTTTCAGGCAAGGATATGAGAAATAGGAATAACAGTTCTTTACTAATATATATATATATATAAAACAAAACAAACAAACAACAATGACTATGGCAGTTATAACAAAATAGCACAGTCACCCAGTGCAGCCTTCTCGGCTGCCAGGCAGCTTCCCCTCCTGGAGCAGTGCTGGTCACAGCCGGCAGCAGCGCTGGTGGCTTCCGGTGAGCAGGGCGGGTGCGATGGTTCTGGTGAAACAGTGGTCCTGTGGAAAAGAGTCTGGTCTTCGCCTGAAGGTCCAGTGATGNATGATAATAGAATACACTGCAACCCAGGACAACTAGTGTGAAAACAAACAAGCAGGAGATCACAAGTCAGAATTACAATTTAATAGGAAAGTTGAAATAAATGCAATAGTATAAGAACACTGGCAACCTGGCGCTCTGTTAGTCACGGTGGTGGTAGCAGTCCCGATGAAGTGGTTCTGTTGAAGCGGTGATCCTGTGGAAGGGCCTGGTCTTCACTTGAAGGTCCAGTGGTAGGTCTTGTTCTCTGAGAATCCAGTAGGTAAGGGCTGTCTGTTCTGTTCCAAACCCCAGGTTATATCCAGGTGGGAATGCTTGGCTCCTCCCCCCTGGGCAGAGCATCTCACAATGGGATGATGTAATTCTGAGTCATACAGTGGATCCCTGATGGGCCATTAACAGAGATAGCTCCCGGAGGGAGTTATCAGGGATGAGTCATGGTAGGACATAACAAACACCATAACAAACATAACCATAACAAACACTGCCCACCTGCTTTAACAGCTTGTGAAGATGATAATAGAATACATGCTTTTGGTTACATGTTATATTGTAATATAGGTCAAGGGTCTAAGTCCAGCTCCAGCAGAGCTGGGTGAAGACTTGTCTCCTTGGCTCCTCTGTATAACAGGATCTGCACTCATCCCTGCCCAGTGGAGCTGGTGTTACTCCCACAGACTTTGCTCTTTGTCACTTTGATCCCACAACCATTTATTTGACTGCAATTTCACAGCATATGGGCAAACTCGGCTGTAGAATTAACATCTCCAGCACCAAGCTACTGCCTGTGTGGGAGCAGACAGCTACGTTTATATGGAAGTTGACCCTGAGTGATGAACTGTGGGATGAAAATTGAATTAGAAAAAAAATCAGCTTTCACTGTTGTGCAAAAACCAGAGAAGCAGCAACAATCACGAGCAGCTGCATCAGCCCTTACACAAGCATCCCAAGGTAACATTCCATTCCCAGAGCTCACTGGCAGCCCTGGTGTTTGGTGTCAGTGGGACCTGAGCACTTCTCTGGGGTTAAGCACAGGCTGAAGAGCTGTGTGGACTGGCACATGCAGCAGGGAAGGTCAGATCCTGCAGCCTCATTTCACAGACCCTTTTGTGTGTTTTATGGATGTGGACAGGCTCATGTTTCCTGTGCCTCTGCTCCATGCCAGGGCTGAGAAAACTGATAGTGTGGCAAGGATGCTTTTGGCCAGCCTTCAGAGACCCAGAGGCGGTGTGGAAGTCTTATCCGCAGAGACAGACGGGGGTTTAAAATTGAACTGCAGCATAAAATCCTGCTGTGACCTGTCACATCCATGGTGTTTTACCATGACATCTCTCTGTCAACTGCATTGCTATTGTTTAGTATCAATCACATCAATGAATACAAGTTTTATACACATTTATGCGAAATTTCATTTTCTGCTTACATTACTTGGGTGTTAGAAATCACATTACTTACATTTTTCAATAGCAGCCTTGCTTCTTCCTGTAGCAAAACTATCAATAATTTGATGTATTTTTATGTGGATCACTTTCTCAGTGCAAACATTTGTAAAGCTTTATTCCTATATTCTATCTGCTTCAGTGTGGTGCAGTCATAAACTACTGTGGGGAGGATGAACTTGGCATGATCCTGCAGGGGCAAGGACATGGCTATAATCAACTCTCACACTGCAAACCTCCTTAGGTTAGGGAGAGGAGAGCAACAATGGGGTGGGAGAAAGGGTGAACAAGAGGGAAGCGAGGGGCTGCTTCTGTTGAAGTTATGTACTGGGTTGCAGTATATTCTATTACCATCTTCATGAGCTGTGAAACCAGGTGGGGCAGTGCTTCTTTGCCTCCTCCCTCCGGGCTCAGTTCTGTTAATGGGAGCATCTGTGCCTTGCCAAAGGACTCATAGATAACAGACTCCAAACTATCTCCTGTTAATGGCCCCATCAGTGCCTCACTACCCCATTGTGAGATGCTCTGCCTGGGAGGGGGCACTGAACATTTCCCACTTGGATATAATCAGGGGTTTCTCAGGCAGAAGGGAGCTTCTCTCCGCTGGACTTCCAGAGGACGGGAGGCTGCATCGCTCGACCTTCAGGCGAGGACCAGACCCTTTTCCACGGGACCTCTGTTTTCACCGGAGCTGCTGCACCCACCCTGCTCACTGGGAGCCACCAGCGCTGCTGCCGGCTGTGATCAACACTGCTTCGGGAGGGGAAGCTGCCGGCTGTGACCAGCATTGCTCCAGGAGGAGAAGCTGCCGGCTGTGACCAGCGCTGCTCTGAGAGGAGAAGCTGCCTGGCAGTCGAGAAGGCTGCACTGGGTGACTGTGCTGTTTTGTAATAACTGCCATAGTCATTGCTGTTCATTGTTTTGTTTTGTTTTCTATATATATAAATTAGTAAAGAACTGTTATTCCTATTTCTCATATCCTTGCCTGAAAGCCCCTTAATTTCAAAGTCATAATAATCCGGAGGGAAGGGGGGTTACATTTCCCATTTCAAAGGGGGTTTCTGCCTCACTTAAACAGACGCCTGTCTTTCAAACCAAGACAAGTTGTTGTTGTTTTTCCTCTCAACCATTGTTACTATTTTCGCTATTGGTGGTTTGCATTTTTGGTGCCCTGGAATTGTTCTGGGTGCTTGTTCTGTGGACTCGGTGCAAGATAGACATCCAGATCCTCTGTGTCTGCCCGTGGTCCTCCTCCAAGTATGGCCCCATGCATGGGTGGTCTGTCAAGGGTGAATTCTGCTGAGTGCCCTAGAGGCTGCTCTGTGTCAAATATGCCTCATTGTCCTCCTGAAACAGCCTAGCTGTGCCCAGAGCTCCAGGAGGGGGAGAGAAAAACATTTGGGATCCCTAGGAGCTGCAGTTCATGCCTATTCATCAGCAGGGCTCTTACCAGAATGGTGATCCTGGGTTTAGTCTGATTACTGAGACATGCAGAGCCATTTGTTATCTGCTCCTCCAGTGACGCGGGCAGAGCACAGGCCATGCGAAATGTGCCAGGCTGTGTAACAAGATGATAATTAAGCAATAATATGCAACCAGGGCTGTCAAAGGGTGAGACCAGAGCAAAACAAGGCAGCTGCTGCCAGGAGGCGAGTCTGGGTAAGTGAGAAGGATTTTCTGTCTCAGCAGCCTTTATTTCATGGATTTCAGCAGGATGGTTAACAAAGAGCAAAGCCATGCCATATGTTCACACAATCAACAGCTCCACCTCACCTGCCGATCCCTGAAAGAGAAACATGAAGACCGTAAGCTGCAAACTGTGGGGAAACCCAGGCAGACTTGGAGAAGGCAAAGCTCCTGCCTGTCCAGGGTTTTCTGCAGGCTGGGAGGCAGAGGAAGGATTGCTGCACCTGGGCTGAGAGGCTGCAGAACTGGGAATTTGCTGCAACTGCTGCCCTTTGTCCTCATGCTGGGTCTTACAACCTGGCTGTATCGAAGTGTGGGTTGTTCACACAGACCCATCTGGCCCAGAAGTGGGACCTCTTCTCTTATTGCTTCATACTTGGCATTACTTGGTGCCTTGCAAATCTTGTCTAACAGGCAAACTGCTCTCCTCTGACAAATCTCCATCTCCATCACCTCAATCATCTCCATCATCGCCATCATCTCCATCATCTCCATCCTCATCATCTTCCTTCCCCATGGTTCCAGCGTTTAGAGCTGTCCTTAGCAAAATTCCCTCCACCACACTCCTATTTGATGAGAATTCTCTGCTTGTTTGGAGATCTGCTATTTCTGTCCAGCACTTGGCATATTTACACATGGGCTTTACCAGCATTGGCTGGACCTGGTTTTAATCCAAATCTGTAAAGCCTGATCGTGCCTGGGCTCTCTATCCTATCAGCCACATGTGTGCTCTCCTCTGCAAATGAGAACAGATTTGTTGGGCAAGGGCTGTGTTCCATAACGTCGTGCTGACTGGCCTTGATAATATTCCTACCCTTTAATTCTTTATTAATTCAATCCTGTATCAGCTTTGCTGCTTCTCTGTCAAGGACTGATATTGCTGGAGAATGTTACCCTGCAAATTCAGCCTTGACACATTAATTTACACTAAGAAACCCTGTGTTTTTCTTCAGTCACACAGTGACATATTGAATTTGACTCTTTTTTCCCCTTTTTGTTAGCATCCAAGGGTGTAACTGCTCTGAAGTCCTTGCTGGGTTGAATAACCCAACTCAATTCAGTGTTAGTGTTTCCTGGGAATCTATCTCCCTTGAATGATGGTCAATGCTTTATCTTGATGCATGGACTGTGGATATGCTACTGGATCTCAGCTTTCCTTGAGGAATGTTAGAGACAATTAGGAACACGCCATGTGTATCCATGTATGTCTGTGTGTCTGTGTTCAACTGTGGATGTATTTTAAGCCATAAGAAGCTATCTCTCCTCATCTTGCCCTCAAGGCAGGAGTGTGCCAGGCTGGAGGGGTGGAACTGTGGCATTGCCTGCACTTCTCTGGGTCCAGCTCCTCCCCCACTGCCCTGCCTGCATCCCTCCCCAAACTGCTTGCCTTGAGAAGCTGTACCTGTCCTCTTTCCAGATTCCCCACCTTCCTATCACCATGGATTTTGTTATATTAATGCAACAGGGATTTTTTTCTTCCATTTTAATCTTCCTGGACATCTGTGCTGTCCCTGCAGCCTCTCTCCATGTCACAACTTTCACACCGTTGGTTTCTTTTCTCCCTTTGGCAATTGTCCTTCCAGGTGCTTAGGAAGCCCAGGTGGGACTGGGGGCCACCCCGGCTCTCCTGCTGGCAGTGCTGATCCCGGCGCTGAGCTGGGCTTAGCAATTGGAGCTGATCCTCCTGGCACTGTAACTACATTGTGAAGACACTTGAAAGTTTCTGTTGTTAAATATTTAATGCTGTAAGAGGAATAAGACCTTAAACGTGAATTTTCTGATGAATGGCTTGCTCACCTGTGGATGTGCTGAGAGCCTCCCCTCTCCTTCCAAACACAGTGACCATGAATATTCATCCCGTTCCCTGCAGGGCTTGCCTCCTTTGTGAGGCTGCCAGGAGCTACATGCTGGGAGCTCAGATAAGCAAGGAGACTCTGGGGCATTTAGCAGGACTGGGGATGTGCTAAGAATGACTGTCACAGGAGGATGATGTGACAGTCATTGAGAACCCCTGTTTCAGGAGTGTCAGTGTGTGCCTGCCAGGGACACACCAGAGCCGGTCTGGCTTGTTCACCTGGAGCAGCAGATGAGCTGTGCAGGGTGGGCTCAGGGGGTGCAGGGGGGTCCATGCTCAGCCCACGCTGAAGATAATGATCATTTACAGTGGCTGCCCCATCCCAGGATAGCATTACCTCCACCCAGTGTGGTACTACAGGTCCTTTGGGCTCTGCAGTGAGGGGAGAAGGGCATGAACAGGCAGGGTTGGGCAAACCCCTTCCATCTCTTCTGGTGGGTTTCTCAGCAAAGAAATCAGTGACTTTGTTTTATGGCAGCTCCAAAGACTCTGAAATTTGTTTGCACCAAAGGAAAGAGAACCCTTGGGCTGTTTTTGCATGAGGAGTGGAACCCAGGGTTGGCGTGGAAGGACACTGCCTCAGGTGCTGGTGTGGTCCAGTATGGCCAGGGAAATGCCACAGCTTTATGAATTTTATCTATAACCTTGATTTTTGTCCTCTCTGGCATTACTCCTCCTTCATCCAGGGGACCACCTACAGGATGTTTCTGCTGTGACGGAAATGAGGAAGAGCTTTGCAGCCTGGCAATGAGCGAGACTCTACTCAGCAACCATGGGCACTGGGCTGTTCCCATGTCAGACTGGAGACTGGGTTCACCCTGCCCAACAAAGAGAGGAGAAATGAGGATGAGTCTCCTGGATGGTCCTCAAACAAACTGGCAAGCACTTGCACTTGCACCATGTCCCTGTCGATACAGTGGAGAGGGGTCATTCCCAGCTGTGAAAATTGGGAGTGATGTCCCTCTTTAAAAGAGCCATTGCTGTGTTGGCAGCTGTCCCTTGGGAGAGTCCAGTGAGACAAATATCCTCTGCTTCCTCTGTGATCAGTGGAGAAAGTGAGATGAATTTTTGAAATTACAGATTTTGTCCACAGTAGGAATTCCCTGATTCTCAGATCATGAGATAAAAAATCACCAGAAAACTTTCAGAAACCACTCAACTTGTGATTTTCTTGAGTTTTCTCTTTGCAGTGTCAGCATTTCAAGGAAGCTGTAGGTTTCCTTCTTCTGGTTACTTTTCTTGCAAAAATCTAAGTTTGTTTCACTGAGAAAAGGTTTTGATAGCACAGCCTGAATCACCTTTAATTTATCACAGACACCAGGTTGTCCCAGCTGGACAGCCAGCCCTTACTGATACAGTCAGTGCTGCTTTACACGTGTGTGACTGGGTGAGTGCAGATCCTGGGGTGAGAGCCACACTGTGCTGTCCAGCATGGCTGCACTGATCTCTAGGCAGGTTTGCATTTTTCTGCTCTTGATCACTGTGTTAAATCCTCCAACACTAACACCCAGACACGGGTACCTGGGGGCTGAAGGGTGGCTGGTTGGTCCTTCAGGTCAGCAATACCACAGACAAACGAACAGAAAAGGAAATAAAGGGATTTATCTTCCTGCTGGCCCAGCAAGAATGTGGAAAGCCTGTTGTCACCCTGTCTTCTTCTTGGGAGGTGACTGTGCCTGCTGGGGTGTGCTTTGTTCTGCATCAGCTGGAGGAAGTGCTGTGCCATGAGGCTCCCCCTCCTCCCTTCCACCACCCTTCGGCTTTAGGAACACTCCTGGTGCGGCTGTGTGACCTCCTGTATCCCGTGGCCACCAGGTAGTGTGACACCCCTCCTGCAGCCTTTACAGGGAGGTCTCCCGGGGCCCAGCACCACCACCGGGTAGCAGTGGCTCGCTCCAGCCGGACCCAGTGAGGAGGCACCTTCTTCCAGGCTCTCTTTGCACCAGTGGTCCAGAGTGGGGCATCCCCTGGCTTGGCTTATACTCAGGAAACCAGCTGCATTGGAAATGGACTGGCATGTGCCCCTGCCCTTTGACCAGAGCCCTTCTTGGGGCTCCTCACATCAGCATACAGCCTTCAGGTGAAGAGAACAGTTCCCTTCTGTGCTGACAGAGACTGCCAGAGCTGATGAATGGAGAGACAAAAAGAGCTCCACTGACCTGGAAAAGACAGAGGAATTAAGATTTCTGAGCATGGAGAACCTCAGAGCCAGTAAGCAAAGGTCCAGCGACCTTATAGGACACAATGTGGCAGTGACAGGCAGTCGGGGCTGTCTTCAGCAATTGCATTTGTTTTGCTGTTCCTCAGCAGTCGCAGTACAGCCCTGGCTGGGAATTGTGTGTGAGTGCAGCTGTCTGCACACACTCCAAACCAGCTTCTGGAGCTGCCCAGGGAGCAGAGAGCCTTGGGAGCCTGCTGTGGGTCCATGGAGGGGCTGCTTCCTGGGCAGCAGCTCCAGCTATGGGCAGGACAGGATTTCACCGGAAGGTGTGCAGCTATTCCAGTGGCCTTTGGTTCCCACGCCCTGGGTGACAAGTGTGTGACATGTCTGTCAGAGCTGGCAGTACCTTTTCACATGGGGTGAAGGTGGAGAGGGGAGATTCTGAGGCCACTCTCCAGGAGTCCAGCCACCCCCTGCTTTCATAGAATCACAGAATCATGGAATATCCTGAGTGGGAAGGGACCCACAGGGATCATCTAGCCCAGCTCCTGGCCCTGCACAGACACCCCAACAATCCCACCCTGGGCATCCCTGGCAGCGGTGTCCAAACACTCCTGGAGCTCTGGCAGCCTTGGGGCTGTGCCCATTCCCTGGGGAGCCTCTGGCTTTGCTGTGATGAATGACGCACACAGAGCGGGGAATCTCCCTGCACCAGCTTTGGGCAGACAGAGCTGTCTGGTTGATGGTGTGGCTCTGGATGTGGTGCTGGATGACTCCATCTGAGGGTGAATGCAGCAGAGATAACACTCTGACTCAAGGTTAGATTTGATTTATTATTCCCAGGACCCTTTAGCACAGCAAAGCTTTTTGAGTTCACTGCAACAAGCGCTCTTTGTTTTACTACCTTTATAAATCACTTGAGTGTGCAGAACTGTAGGAACAGAAGATGTTAGTGTGGAATAAACAATTGCTAACCAGTGAGGCAAAAGAATCAATATTCATAAGATAAAGCACTGGTGTAAAGTGAACGATGATAATAAAGAGGAAATGAAACAAATCAAGAGGTGAGACTCCCAAAATCTTACTGCCTAAACAAACTGTGCCTGAAGAGTTGCGGTGGACTGTGGATCTTACTGAAGGGCAATAGCCAATGCCCCTGGGCACAGCTGGGGCTCAGGATGGCTACTTGGCTCAATCTAATCCCTCTTAGATGTGCAGAAGAGAGAACCTCAACTGCATTTAACTGGCAGGGTTGGGATCATGCAGGAGAGATCAAGGGCGTAAGGTGGGAATGGGGTGAGGAAAATGAGAGGGGATTTCAGCTTGGGAAGACCCTCCTGGTGACGCAGTGCTGGATGAGCCTGATGGTGACAGCAGTGTTATCTGAGGGGGAGAGAGCAAGGGAAAGGGTCTGCAGAGTTTTTCAGCAGCATGAGCAGCTCCCATAATAGGTGAGAAAAGACATTGCCTCTGTGCCACTGGCATTCAGCTGCAGGGACACTGGGACGAGGAGCACAATCCCTCTGCCTGTCCTGGGACAGGCTGCATGGCCAGGCGTCCCAGGCCTTTTTGGAACCTTCTTCTGGAACCCACCTGCAGCTGAGGCACCTTCCTGCACCTCCTCCAGAGCCTGGGACTGGTCCTGGGCACCACAGGGCAGCAAGACCCTGGGGAATGGGACTTTTGGGAAGGGGCTAAGAAAGGAGAAGTTCTCTGTGCACAAGGACTGTCTGGAGGGAAACCATGGCTGCTGGCTAATGAGTTGGCTGGAAATCAGGCTTGGATAAATTTGGGCAGCATCATGCAAAGTCCAGGATGCTGAGGACTGTGTGTGTGTGTCTGCAGCCAGCAGGTGCAGACTGACAGGAATGGTGCAGGACTGGTAGCCTCTGGGCTAGGAACATCTCCAAGGGGGACCAGGCCCCTGACTTGTGGCTGTTTCCTGCAGAGGGTAAAGTGTGAGACAGCAAGACAAAGCTGTTGCTGAAGGAGCATCAAGTTTCGTGGAAAGTCATCTCACAGGTGGTGCCTGGTTTTTGGGACCCCATTGGCTGGAAACCCTTGGTGTGATGAGAATCTCCTGCTGCCCATGGGGCCTGAGGGTGAAGCCCATCTCACCCAAGACTACACGTGCAGTGTCCCTCGCTGTCACCCCAGGCACTGCAGGGGGGGCAGTGGGGACAGAGGGGACGGAATCTCACCCTGTGCAGACACCGACAGTACCTCAGATGGGTCAAACCCCAAATCAGCCTCTGCTGCTCCCCACGCCTGTCCCACCTTGCCCACCCCCCCNTGCAGGGTTTGTGCCCAGCCCCACGCAGGGTTTGTGCAGCCTCAGGAACATCCCAGAGCTTGTCTGTGACACCGAGGACAGGCCTGCACTGCCACAGGAGGTGGCTCTGGTAAAGGTGGGTGGGTGTCCCAGTACCCTGGCAGAGCTCTGGGCAGGGAGGGAAGCAGTGACCCAACGTCAGGGGCCGGGGGGGGACAGGAGAAGAGGTGACCTGTCCAGGGAGCCACACAGAGAGCTGAGAAGGACAGTGGCGAAGAGAAATGGGCAGAGATGCTGAAGAGAGCAGCTGAGCTGCACAAACAAACATAGATAACTGACAAAGCATGTGCCAGATAAATCACTAGAAACCTCCTACCTGGCACACATGGAGATCTCTATAAACAACCTAACCCAGCAAACTCTTTTGAGGAAAAACTCAAAAACTTTGATCATTGTTGCCATGGTGATGCGATTGGGAATAAGTGTGGCAGAGTATTTTTTTTATCAGCCTTTGTCATAAACAAATAACCAGTAGACTCCGAAAAAAGGGATAGAGCTGGGCTCAGGCCATCTAATCATCAGACCCAGAGGCTGCAACTACTAAATCAAGGAAATAGGAAGATTGTAAATTCCACCAGAGGTTACTTGGTTAATCCAAGTGCAGGCGTGGGAGACAGCTGGAGCTGGTGGGGAGTGAATTAACGCCAGCTCTGGTCACTGTCAGCACTCAGGCTCTGCTTTATGGTGACAGGCAGCTCATCTCCCGGAGCCCTGCAGGAAATACAGCCAGCATACTAAGCACAGGATGGCTGCCTTGGGGAGCTGCTGCCGGTGGAGTTACCCTGGGGAGGTGGCTCCTCTGCCCTGGATGACATCAGCCAGGGGTTTGACTCCAGCAGAAACACGAGCAGCCCCTGTCCTGCCAGAGGTCACAAATCACTGCACTGATGAAGTTTGCTACTGCCCACACACGGCTGGAGCAGACTCAACCTCTCGCATGCGTGCTGGCCCTGTGGTCCTTGTGCATCTCTGTGATCCCAGGCAATTAGAAAATTCCTGGATTCTGCCAGCCATGGACCCAAAACAGCTATTGCTCATGCAAAAATTGTACATCTGCTAAAGAAGCCTCACACTTATGTTTCTGCTCCATACTGGATTACAAAGTAAGGGGATGAGCAGAGAGCTTGCAACTCACCCCCTGTGAGGTTGGTACTCAGTAGTGAGCGGCACTCAGTGCCCATGGATCCACTGTGGGGTTACCTGTGCTGGTTCCCTGTCGGGAGGTGATGGCTGCCACTGCTGGTGAACGGGACCCTCGGGAGAAAGGTGCCAAGACCTGACAACAGAAGTGTGGTGAGGAGAAGCCTGGTTTTTCCACTCTATTCCAAGCTGTGGATGTCGCCTACGCCTGGCACAGGAGTGTATGGAGGAGACACACATTTCCGTGTCCCTGGGGCCAGGGGTGCGGCAGCCCTGGGCTGCTCGGTGCTCTCAAGAATGAGAGCAGACACAGAGCATATCCCAGAGAGAAAATAAAGCCCTGGCAAACCTGGAAATCCAGCAGATTTGTGGGAATACTCTGCCTCCAGGGAGTGCCTGTGCCATGTGATTCTCTGGATTTGTCTCAGAGACATGGTTTCTGTGGCCTCCATTTCTCAGATGTGCCAGTGTGCCAGTGTGGCAGCTGGACTGACAAGAAAGCAGAGCTGGGAGCTCACAGACAGAAGGAATGTTCTGCTCTGAGTCATCTCTGCCCCAAGTGTAGCCATCTCCTTCAGCTCCTCTGCCTTTGACTTCTGGCAAGGATGTAATAAAAAATACCTAGCAAAATTTATCTGTGAACATGAAACACTTCCTAGCCCCAATCCTGAGAGGCCCATCTACTGTTCCAGCAAAGCCCTGTCCTCTGCAGTGCTTGGCCTGATCCCACAGGTCACCGGTGTCACACAGGTGATGGTTGTGCAGAACAGGCTGACACTGAATTTCCAACACAAAGCACTTACTGTGACCCATGATCCTCTTTAATTCGAAACTCCCTTGGCTTTGAACAACTCCAGAGGTGTGGTGCTTCCATCCTGCCAAAGCATCTCATCAGCTCAGGTCTATCCAGGGGTAATTGAGCCTCTCTCAGCCTAATTAGTGGCTGTGAGTGAAGCATTGGCCTGCCTGACTCTGCCTGGGGATGCTGCAGTGAATAATGCTCAGAGAGCCTCCCCTCCTGTCTCACACTGGTGCTCCCAGCACAATGCTCTGCCTCAAAGACAAACTGCATCTTTGCATCCTGTTGGTGTCATTCCACCATAGCCTGGCATTTAATACTGTCAGACAACTCCTGTTCCTTCACTGACACCCATGGTCTGTGCAGTTCCCTCAGCTCTGTCCTGCATCTTCGGAGAAGAGGGAAATCTGGTGTGGCAATTTCTGAGTGTGAAGCATAGCCCCCCTCCACGCACCCTTCCACACCCCATGTCTCCTGCTCAGTCACCTCACCAGGAGCTCCTGTCCCCGCTTTCCCTGGGCTGGCACAGCCTGACATGGCTTTTGTGAAGGTTTGGCTGCTAATGAACACGTGTCAGCATCTCTGGGTGTGAAGGAGGCTGTGTAAACACCACGTGTGTTTACACGGCTAGGGTTGCAATCTCGGAAAGCAGGAAATGAGACACAATCTCTTTGTGTTGTCACCCCTCTGCTCTGTGGAGGATTTAAAGTCCCTGCTCTTCACCAGGGGCAAGGAGGAAAGGAGGAGAGGTTATGTTTTAGGTGTGGATTAAACAAAAATCAGAGAGAGGTGGCTGCAAGAGACATCATCATTTGAGCAGCAGGAGAACTCAACTTTTCAGTTTGGAGATGATCCTAAAAATAATTATCTCCCTGGAGTTAATTGTCTGGAAGCTTGGGCTGAGTGGTGGTTTGAAACTCCTGTGTTTGAGCATCTCAGCTCTAGTCCTGGGGCAAGTACAGGGAAAAAACGATGCAAGTGTGTGTTATCAGGGAAACATTTTGCCCACATGAGGAACCAGGTGTGAAAACACCCAGAAAATTGCACCTGCTCAGCAGTGGTCACTCTCTTACCTATTCCTTGTAACAGGGCAGCACTTCATTAGAATCAAGGACTCAATGAGGTTGGAAATGCCCTGTAAGGCCGTTGAGCCCAACCGCTAATCCATAGTCACTATGTTCACCACGTTCTGTCCCAGGGCTGCCATCACTGAAATACAGAACAGGGCCATGAAATATGCCATGTTTGTGACTCCAGCACTGAAGCAAGAGCCCGTGGCCACCAGGAAAGAGACAGGTGACACAGAAGAGCCAATGCTTTGAGAGCTCATACCCTCATTGCCATGAGCAGATCCTGTAGCTAGGCCACGCAGGAGAGGTGGGGAACAGTGTGGGCCTCACCAGAGCAAACCACAATGGCCTTGGAAAGCTCCCTTGGCATATGTGGTGTGTGGGCAGGCACACAGGTGCATCCTCTGCCACGGACTTAATCCCTGCTGGCCAATTCCTCTGGTGCCCTCTCAACTGTGTGAAATAAATCCTCCCTTCTTTGCCTAAAAAGGTCACACACACAGACCAGGTCACAGCCATCCATTGTGAGCTGAAGGTGCAAACCATCAAAGACCTGTTGCAAAGGGTAAATTTTCCTCAGTATCCAAACACCAAATCTCCCAACTCCCTCTGGTGCTTCCCAAAACACCTTCCCCCGTAAGAGCTGTGGAGAGGGCTATCCATTTTTAAAATATTCCCTGTTATGGGAATGATTCTCTGCTGCTAGCAGTGGTTCTAGATAAGCAATGCAATTTTTGTACCATTGTTTTCTAGGTTGTCAACACTTTTTCCAACCCCTCTGACATTCTATAACTTTCCCTTTCGGGAGCATGCACCTGTTTCAATAAAACTAAGTTATCACTATAATATGAAATTAATGTATTGATGACCTGTGACCCAGTTGGTCAGAGCGTGGTGCCAGTAATGCCAAGGTCATGGATGGGTCATCCATTTAGGAGTTGGACTTGGTGATCCTTGCGGGTCCCTTCCAACTCAGCACTCTGTGATTCTGTGATTCCCCTGCAGGAATTTTGCTGTTTATTGGAAGGAGAGCAGAACTGAAAGCACTTCCCAAGGTGGAAAGGGATCTCAGAACCTGCAGGCTGGGAGAGGTTGCATGTCCAGGCCATGCCCCAGCACAGCCTCATCCCTCCTTCCCAGTGAGGGTGACCCCCAGCACACGTTCTGGATCATAATTCATAATCCCAGACTGGGCACCTCAGTCAGCCCCCCAAAATGCTTTGCTGGCCAAGTTTGCTCAGTTCCTCTGTCAGATCCCTTCTCCCTCTGAGGAGAAGAGAGCCTACTGCTGTCAGACAAATGCTAAAATAACCCGGTCTCGGCATCTACACCAAAGTCACCTGTGTTCATCCCTGTGTTCATCTCTCCGTGTTCATCTCTCTGTTCATCCCTATTTTTCCTTCCAACCATCACTGAGCCCTTTGGGAGGGATGAAGGAACAAAACTCCAGGATTGAAATGATAACACGTACATTCCGAATCCCATTGTGGAGAGCAGTGAGCAACCAGCTGAATTCTTCAAGGCACTCTGAATGACTCATGAAAACCAGTCAAAAACCCTTTTAGGAAATGACCCAGTTAAAGAAATCAGAATCTACTCACAGACGATTTGCAAACCAAAGAATGAGTCTGTGGAACCTGTTTCTCAGGGCCTGACTCATCCTCTCTGGTATCCTTTTTGCTTTTTTTCCTTTGAGCAGTTCAAAAAATTTGTATGAAATTGCTAGACTATTTTATAGCTATTACTCACCAGCTCAGCATGATTAAATGCAACCTGTAATACACATAAAGAGGGCCAAATTTCCAAAAAATATCAGACTGGCTCAGGAGCTAAATTTCCCAGGAGCTTGAAGTGTTGGAAATGCTGAGGACTGCAACACATCATTTTGAGGCTCTGTGCCACCTCGGAGTGCTTCTCCTCAGCTCTCTAGGCTGCCGAGGCAATCAGAGGGTTGCTCACACTGCCCAGCCCTTTTCAGGTTTTGCCAGCTACAAGGCAGAGTCTCTTTCAAGCTAAAATTCTCTTTTAGGATGAAATCTTTAAATTCAGGTAACCTCAGTGGATAGACTCATCATTTAGCTGGCTGCACTGATGAGAAAAGGACCCATCAGGTGCCTGATGTGGAAGGACTGCTCTGCCCCAGGATAAGCTTATCGCAGAGGAGGCTCCTACTTCCAAGGCAGGTGTGGCAGGACCTGTTTGGAGGCCAAAGTTACAGGATCACAGAATATTCAGAACTGGAAGGGACCCACAGGGATCATCCAGCCCCGCTCCTGGCCCTGCCCAGACACCCCAACAATCCCCCCCTGGGCATCCCTGGCAGCAGTGCCCAAACGCTCCTGGAGCTCTGGCAGCCTCGGGGCCGTGCCCATTCCCTGGGGAGCCTGGGCAGTGCCCAGCACCCTCTGGGGGAAGAGCCTTTCCCTGCTCTGCAGCCTGAGCCTGCCCTGGCCCAGCTCCAGCTGTTCCCTGGGTGCTGTCCCTGTCCCAGTGAGCAGAGATCAGAGCTGCCTCTCCTTTTCCCCTCACAAGGAAGTTGCAGCCTCTGATGAGGTCTGACCTCAGTCTTCTCCAGCTGGACAGTCCAGGTGCCCTCAGCTGCTCCTCATATGGCTCCCGTCAAGGCCCTTGGTCATTCTTGTGTCCCTCCTTTGGACACTCTAATGGCTTCATGTCTGTCTTGTATTGCAGAGCAGAGCAGGACAGTTACTCTCATGGGATCTTGTTTTTCCTCCCAAAACCAGGTGTTCTGGTTTGGGCTGTGGTACAGTTGATTTTCCTCCCAGTAGCTGGAATGGGGCTGTGTTTTGGGTTTGTGCTGAACACAGGGCTGATTGTGCGAAGATGTTTTTTTTATTGCTGAGCTTACTCAGAGCCAAGGCCTTTTCTGCTTTTCTTACGGCCACACCGGAGAGGAGCAGCCAGCAGAAAAGGCTTGAGCAAGGCTACACCTATGGGAGGTTGGGAAGGGACACAACCCCGAGAGGTGACCCCGACTGACCACAGGGATATTCCAGACCATGTAACACCATGCTCAGTATTAGAGTATGAGGAAGAAGCAGGAAGGGGGGGACATTCAGAGCATTTGTCTTTCCAAGTAACCATTGCATGTGATGAAATCCTGCTTTCCCAGAAGTGCCTGAGCACCTGCCTGCCCATGGGAAGCAGGGAATTAATTCCTTGTCTTGCTTTGTGTTTCTTGCGTGGCTTTTGCTTTCCCTCTTAAAATATCTTTATCTCAAGCCAGGAGTTTTCCTTCCAGTTTTCTGCCCTGTGGTACTGATAAGTTCCTGGGGCTCAGTGGCTGGCTGGGGTTAAACCACAACACCAAGGGAGGTCAGGAATTACATCTCTGGGAAGAGAAGGTGACTGGGGAGGGATGAACCTCTGTCACAGCCTCAGAAGAGCCTCTTGGAGCTGAACCAGTGGATCAAAGCCAATGAATTTGAGCCAGAGCTCAGGGCATGGGACAAACACAACTCTGCTGAACTGCTTCTTCCTGGGCAGATTCAGCCTCACGCCTCCTGAAGGATCAGCAGCTTTGAGGTTTTACCCCTACGTGTGCCAGGAGAGGCTGTAAGAGGTGTGATGGAGACAGAGAGAGCCCTTAAATCCTGTTTGTCACCCACCTGCCCCTACTGCTGTGGGACATGAGGCTGCATCCAGACTGCTTCATTCCACGTGTCCAGCACAGGGAAATCCAACATTTTGGCTAGAGCAAATCTTTACCTGATTCATAAAATAGAGCAAAATTAAAGATAAAACAAATCTGCCTCTGAGAAATTTCTCACTAACACATTGTACCAAAGGAAAGCAAACCAAGGAAGGAGCTGGGGAGGGAAAGGATTTCTGATCTCCTTCAGGGCTGGATCTCAGGGAGCTTGAACAGCCAGCAGGGAAGGCTTGAGCAGGGCTTCACCCTGTCCCTGCAAACTAGGGGTGTTCGCAAAGAAGGGGTGAGTCAGCAGCTCCTGTTCCCTCAGCAAGAGTCATCCTGGCTTTTAATAGCTCCCTGTTAGCTCAGGGAGAAGGAGCAGCTGACCATGAAACAGCAGCAAGGACATCTGAGGTGGCCTAAAAATGTAACGTGTGAATGATCTGTTTTTAAATAGAGTACACAAAGGGAAAGAGACAACTTGGGACAAATCCAGAGCTGAAAATCCACTTTGGGGGAGTGAGTGAATGCAAGGTGAAGACCGAATTATCACGTTGCTCCCAAGTGAGAGGAGAGGGTTGAGCTGTCAGACCTAGAGCCATTCCTGGGAAAGGAGTGAGAAATTTCCAAATAAAAGACACTTTGAGTGGGAAAGGCTCATGATTCTCTCTGCCCACCAGGGTTTCAGCTGTGGAAATGTTCTGGGCTCTCAGCTGTCCACCTGTATCAAACCCCAATGCGTTACAAGAAAAATCACAAATCCTTTCCAAAGTAGATGTCACATTTAGTACTTCTCCCCTCTCAGTATGTCAGCTGCCACAGCAAAGGAATGAGCCTAGCCTGAGATGATTTCTTCCTCAGAAATCCACACCTGGCATCTTAATAAAATACCTCTTTGGTGGCTGTAACCTAATTGCTTAATATTGTTTTCCTGAAAAATCTCCATGCTCTAGGTTCAAGCTATATTTTGGAGATGACTATAATTTCCACCCCTTTCTTTTCTTCCTTCCTTCCTCTTCTGAAAACTAGATATTATACCCCTGCCTCAGCCCCTTCTCACCCTCCCATATTCTTAAGGCTCCCTCAAAGTGATGCAAACAGTTCAGAAGCAACTTCAGCTGAATCCTTGACTACTCTGGGGGTGTCTGCAGGTGCTGGGATCTGAGTACCTTGTTTTGGTTCAGCCATCTCTAACTCGCCACTTCTCACACCTGGCCTGTCTCATCTCTTTGTACAACTTTGCCTTACACAGCTTGTTGCAATTATTTCTTTATTCTGAGCGTTGAAGGATGCGCTGAATGTTTCAGCCTCGTCTGTGTCATCTGTCATTTGCTGTCACGGTCCCGCCGGACCAGGCTTCCCTTTGTCATCCAGCTTTGAAGGTATTTCTGGAGCTTTTTTCCCGTGCCCTTTCTGCTCCTCGACAGCCTGGCGTGCGCTGGGAGTGCTGTTTCTATTCCAGAGTGACTGTGCTGACACTCGCCGAGCTCTGCGCTCACGTGTCCTCACTCCCATTCACTTCGTTCTTAAGGCTCGAAGAGCTCGCGAACAGCCGTGATGGCTTTTATTCTTCTTCCTTTGCTCTGCATCGCAATCGTTGCTCTTAAAGGAAGATGTTTTGCACCGCAAACAAGGCACAGAGGTCTGGGGAGATGCCACAGCTGTAGGACATCCCCGAGGCGCCCCTGGGTGCGGGGCGGGGGCTCTGTTTGAGCTTTCCCGTGGCGGGTGTGTGTGTGTGCGTGTGTGTGCGTGTGCGTGTGTGTGTGTGGTAATTTAGGAAGGGAGTAGGCAAAATCCGAACTTCACCGCGGGCTCCTCTCTGATCTGCACTCTCTTCCATCCCTTTTGTTTCGATAATCTCAGCTCTTGTCAGTGGCCATCTGGGAAAGGATTTCCAGCCAGGGTAGTTAACTCCTGTGGCAGTATTCTCACATCATTTTCTGGCTGCGTTTCAGCCTGGTGCAGACACTGGTGGTGAGTGCTCTTAAGGTGAGGAATGGCAGGCTGGCAGGACACGGTGGCTCTGGTGGCAGTGAAGCAGCAAGGATGGTCCTCTGGCCTCGTGTCTGTCAGTCACACAGAAATCGGGGTCTGCAGGCTCTCAGGAAACACTTGTTGATCTCACCTGAATGCGGGATGAGCAGAGCAGCAGCTCCTTGGATTACAGTTCAGGGTATTTGTGCAGCACAATTTCATTTATATATTATGTGTTTGACTGGGTTCCTCAGTCCATCGTTGGAAAACATACCAGTTTAAAAAATTTTATATGTAACTTTAGCCAGGCTTGTTCACCTTCGCCCCGGGGGAAGGGAACTGAAGCTTCTTTCCAGGGCATTGTTCCTCTAGGTGAGGCCTGATGGGCTCAGCATTCCAAGAGACTGGGATTGGCCCCAAAGAGATAAGGCCGTGGACGGAACATCAACGGAACATCAGCGGCCATCTAAGAACATCTGCCCCAGACTGTGCCTGTGGCAGAGCTGGAGACATCTCCTCTGGAAAAGACTGATAAGGAAATCAAGGAATGAAGATCTCATTAACATCGGAAGCGAAGAAACCTGGATCCGATAAGAAACCAAATACTAAGAACTACACAGCTTGAGAGCAATGAACACTGACCCAACTCATTTCTATGAGTTTTGACTGTATAAAAATCAGAAAAATCTCGTAAATGTCATGTGTCATGGAATGATTCTCTCTGCACCTGGCCTATGTGTGGATGAGATGATTTCTGTGGTACATCCTGGCCAGAACAACATCCTGGCCAGATAATAAAGTAAAGACTTGACTCCCTAACATTAAAAATGTTGTTGGAAGGTTTTTGTTTTTCCTGCAGTTTCGGTGACACCATGACAAAACTTCTTTGGAAGGCACCAGGGTTGGCATCCCTGAAGTAATACTAAAAACATGCTAAGAGGTGTGTGTGAAGGTCGGTTAAGATTGTGAGATCCAAGAGAAGTGCTGGAGACATTTTATGCCAGCTTCAAAGAAATGTGGCTAGTAAGGAACCATTAGAAATTTTGTTTCATGCCAAAATGCAGCTTAATAGAAGAGTAGGGGAGAGCTCCAGGAGAGCTGGGGATCTGCTGAGTATCTGCTGCCCTGGTGTGCCCCAATAACTGTTAAAAGCTGAGGTGTCTTATCTTAGCTGCTCAGGTCAGACGTGGAGCCAGAGGTACAAGACCTTTAAAACAGGAGCATATATACTTAAACCCATTACTACCTTAAAAAGGGACTTCCTGGAGTCTTCAGCTGGGTTCTCCTGATTTGGACTCAGGTCAGTCTTGGCATGGAAATGCTCTGAAATCATTCAGCTGCTTCTTATCCTTGGACGGAAGAAGTTATTTTTCCTGGGCCAAGCTTGAATCCAAAATCTGCTTGGCCAGGAATCTTTAATAGCTGATGATCTTTCAGATGCTCTGCCAAAGGAGAGACACAGAAAATAGGTGTTGGTTTTCAGTGACTGAAGATACAACACAAGGCTGCGTTTTGCTTGCCTGGGTAAGCCCAGTGTGGAGGTCACTGGGTTAATTTCTGACTCGCAGTGATTTAAATGTTGGAAATCCAGCCCTCAGTGACCGAACCAAATTTTGTTCTCATCTTTAGAAGCCATCCAGCTCCTGCTTTGAGAGCCTGGTGATGTTTTTGGCACACTCTTGCCTGGCTACTTTATGAAAACAGAAGAGGTGTTTATAGAAAAGCATCATTCATTCCTTTGGAGGCAGCTTCAGTGTCCTGAGTTGTCCCAAATAACTCCTTGTGAAGAAAAAGTGACATAAATTCAGTGCATCAAACTGACTCAGGGCATAGATTTGGTTCTTCAAAGATGAAGTCCCCTTCTAGAGCTGGAATCCGGTGCAGTGTGAGAGATGTGGGCGGGGAGGTACCTCCAGGGGGCTCTGGTCCAACATCTACTATGGCAGGACTGTCACCAGCGCTAGGACAAGCCAGCTGCACCTTTCTACAGCCCAACATGGCAAAGCCTCAAGGATGCAGAACTCCCACCTCTCTGTGACCTGTTCCCAGGCTGCACTGCCATCCAAGCACACATTTTGTTTCCTTGTGTGGAATTTGAACTTCTCAAGCTGTAACACGTGGCTGTTGTCCCATTTCCTCATTGCCCCTTGTTGTGCTGGCTGTTCTGGCTGGGAAGTTTGGCTCCATGATCTTCAGGACTTCCAGGAGCTGCAGGTTCCTCTTACATCTCCATGGATCCACCTTTTCCTCTGGTTAAACAAACCTGGCTCCTTCAACTCTTTCCACAAGACTTGTGCCTCTTACCACCATGGCAGCTACAGCTGGACCTTCTCAGGTTTCTCTAAACTCCTTTAGGACAGAGGATCTGAGTTCTGAGGGTACGATGGAATCATAGAACCACAGCACCTATATGGTTGGAAAAGTCCTCGGAGATCCAACCATTCCCCCACCACTAATGCATGTCCCCAAGTGCCACATTCACATGTTTTTTGAACACTTCCAAGGTAGCTTCCCTCAGCCTTCTGGCCATGCTCCTCCTAAAGTGCACCAGTTGGGGGTTTATCTTTTTTGCAATTAGAGCTCACCGTTACCTTAATAGTCAGCCTTGGGTCTGCTGTAACCTCTGGGTCCTCTCCAGCACTGGCAGGCTTGATTTTGATGGAAAACGAATGGATTTGTTGGATCTGATATGAAATATTAAGTCTTCATTCAAGGTGACATTTCATAAATTACATTCCAGCCAAATCAAGGAGCACTGAAATGTTTTTTCAGTAAAGGTGTTTACTCCTATCAGGAAACATAAATGGGTTGGCATTCTTGGAGTAAAAGCCAGGAAGTCCGAGGACCCCAGTGCAGCTGTGATTTTGGTTCCATGAATGCACAAAACCCTGGAAGCTGTGTTTGCTGGGTGTGCAGTGTGGGTGCTTTTACCTGGGCCCGGTGTCTGTAAAGCCCAAATATGGCTCCACGTGATCCCTAGCAGGACACGCATTCATTGGAAGTTTGGTTATGGATTCAGGCCTAGCTAATGAATGAAAACGGGACATGTCGCTGTGCTCTCTGAGGTGTTTCTGTTCAGCTCTCCAGTGTCTCCTGGGCTCTTGGCTGTTCTGGGCTGGTGTTGTCCTGGCTGGCTGTGAGCCTGGATCCCATGGTGCCAGCCCACAGAGACTCACAGTGACCCCAACATCCATTTGGCCTGTTATTGCTTTTTTCTATTCCCACCAGCATTCCCACCAGGTATTTTCATTTCTGAGAAAACGCAACTTGATAGTGTTGTCATTAAATCCATTCTGGAAATAAAACAAACAAATAAAAAAGCACAAAACAACAACACACAGACTTGTCCTTCCTGTCGCCCTGCAGTCCAGCTCTGAGAAATGCTCTGGGATGCATCTGTCTGCTGAGGGCTTCCCCTGAGTGCTCTTCTGCCTCACCTTTTCTCCTGCAGTGCCCCCCAGACTGCCTGAATGTGAACATGAGTGTGACTGTGGCTTTTGTGGAAACAGCTGTCGTACAGTTCTGGTCTCTCAGCTGTCCCTCCAAGTTCTGTTTTACTTCTCATGGTCAGAGGACCCTGTGTGCCTCTGCAGCTCAGCAAGGGGGTCAGTCTGGCTCTGTTCTCTCCCACACACTGCAGCCCTTCCCCTGCCCTGGGCCACAGGATGTGCTGCTTATGGGGCTGTTGGCCCTGTGCTGGTGCTGCTCCTCGTGCTCTCCTGCTTTGAAGTCCTTTGTCACACAGGTTCTCCTGCCCTCTCATTTTGAGTTCAATCTGGGCTCAAGGTGGGCAGTCATGGAGCTTTTAGAAGGGTTTTGTGAAGACTGTGAGCACTGGAGAATCCTGAACACTCTCTGGTTTGATGGTCTGATAGCTAATTAATCTGCAGCAAAGACTGTGTCATACTTCAGTTGGCCTGGGCTGATTCCAGGGTCACCCCACAGGGTCCTTCGTCTGTGTGCCTTCCAAACTGAAGAGCCTTTTGCTCTCAGAAGTACCTTCACCTTTTACCTGGCGAGCTCAGTGTGCTCAGCTGCTCTAGTTTTAGTTTCCCAGCACTTCAAAATTGACCTGAGCTTTGGACACTTGCAATTTTTTTATCAATCTTTTGAAAGCACAGGGTGTGGAACTGAGCACAGCCTGTCCTTTTGCCTCAGCAGGGCTGGCTGCTCAGCCTGCAGAGTGCTTGTGCCAGCGCTGATCAGGCCAAGCTGCTGGGCAGTCCCTGCTCCTCAGCATTGGGAGATCTCTGGATCATCCCTAGAGCACCTGGCATAGTGCAAAACAGGGATCCTTGGGGCCTCTTCACCTTCCAGTGCTGGCAGCCCTTCTAGAAGCTGACCTGCAATCAGAGTGCACCTGCCTGGAAAACCTGGATCCCCCAGCCCACATCCCACAGGCAGTGGGATGCAGCCTTTGCTCAACCTCACAGGGTCCTCACAGGGGACCCCTCACGTTCATCAAGTACCACACAAAACTGCAAGCAAAGGCAATACAAGCAGAGTATGATTTGTAATGGTGTTACCACAGCACTCACCGGCATCTTCAACACATCTGGTCACCCTGACACCTGTCCTTAAAGCCAGTGTCCTTGGAAGGGGAAAGTGCCAGCCCACTTTGGGTAAAGAGACCTGAACTGAGCAATGTGGGTGGAGGGACATGGAGGAGATCACAGGCACCCAGAACCTCAACAACCAAATGAGCAAAGTGAGCGGATTAGCTGAGTGCATCTGCTTGGCACAGAGCCATGGTGGACTGTTAACAATTGCTTTAAGCAAGGCTATTAACGAGGTCTAGGACAGAAGCCAACTACACAAGCCAGCAATGGGTTTGATTATCCCGACTCAAACACTGAGTTGATATCTGACACTCCTGGGTAGCTGGGTTATCCTGTTCCTGAGATCCAGCTCTGCCTCCTGAGCAGAGGTTGCAGATTTCTCCCACCTGCAGGAGCCGGCACTGGGCAACTTTGCTGTGCAATTCTCCCAACAAGGAGTGTTGTGTCCATGTCTTGGTTCTCCATCTCTCCTCATCCTTCAGCCAGGACATCATCAGGGTCAGGGTGGATCCACCTTAACATGTTTGAGCAGGTCACTTGAGTCACCTGAGAGTGGCACCTGCAGCCCTAGAGCTCTTTGATAAGCACCTCCCAGTCCCCACTGCTGTCGCTGCTGTCAGTGCATGGTGTGCCAGGAGCCATGGCTGCATCCCTAGAGCAGGGCTGGAGGAACCCTGCTCCTGGGGAAACACAATCCATGTTGGATTGTCCATTCCAATAGTGTTTGCACAGGGCCTTGCTGCTCCAGCTGAGGTGGTCCCTTGCATTGTATCTGCTCCTGGGGATGGCAGATTCTGTGTGAGGAGTGAGAGTGTGCCTGAGGGAGGCCTCATCTCTACTAAACCCCTTCAACCAGGCATGTATTGCCAGGGGGGCAGCCTTGGATCAAACACCTTCAAACTCAGCTCTCTGTCCTGAGGTCGGGGGGGTGGTGGTGGAAATGCCCATTGAATGAAACCTGGAAGGTTCTACAGACACTTTTGCATATGACTGTCACATAGTGAAGGTACAGAGAGAGTCAGGGAGGCTGTAGAACAAGGTGGTCCTTGTCTCTCTGGTTTCTCTGATCTGGGGTGTTGGCTTTGTTCTATGGGGCCTCCTGGCTTTCTCCTTTCCTGGTGACCTTGACCAAACGTCAGAAGCTTTTGATTAGGGGAATACTTTGTTAAAGCGGGACTTGGAGCTCTTTCCAAGCTCTGCTCAGGCAATGAGACAGTTTATAGTAAGGGCAGAAGAGCAGAGCAGCTCTTTTTGCTGTCATTGCTGCCTGGGGTTGTGGTGTCAGCAGCATGGACCCCTCCCCACGTGCTGTATGTGACATCAGGGCTGGGGTGGCAGCTGCCACTCCAGTGCTGTGCCAGAACTCTCCAGACACAGCTGAAAGAGCTTCTCCAGTCCAGGTGAGTGGTGGCTGTGAGGGTGAGGATGGTCCCTCCCCTTTTGACATCAGGGGACAAGGAGAACTTTAATTAAGGAGATGCAATTATCTCTAATCCAGGTCACCCTGGGCCATCATAGCAGCCAGTGCAGTAAAATACAAGGTACATGGCTGAGGGTGAGGTCTGGGAGGTGACAGAAGAGGCTGTAGGCCACAACCCAGGTGTAGAAAGGGCTGAGTAACCACACCAGGTTGAATCCCAACTCTGTTCAGGCTCTCCTCTACCAAACCAGGGAGCAGAGTATGGAAATAAACACACACACCTTCTATACCAGGGACTGTGGCAGGGCACAGGGCAGACGTGGGGTGTCCTCTCTCTGGCATCTTCCACCTGGGCACAGCTGAGGGTGAGAGATGTCAGATTGGGCTTATCTCACCTTTAAACTCTCAATGTCTGCAAATAAGCTGGCTCTGGCAGGGCGTTTCACTTGATATTAAAAGTCTCTTTTAGAATGTCAAACATTTCTTTCTCTCTAGCCACTACAAAGGAAGGCTGTGGCTCAGTTCTAGATGCTTATATTCAGTAGATGAATTCATCAAGTCTGAGGACAAAAAGGGTAGATTAACTATTTGCATAGATGAGGAAGCATAAAAGCTTGCTTACAGCAAGTGAATGGCTTTGATTCACCGCAGGACATTGCTGAGACCTGGGACAAGGACAAGGATGTTCTCTGACAGGATTTCAAGTCCCATCCACTTTGTTTCCATCTGTTATTACCCCGTCTCCAATGCCAAGGAATAACACAGCAGAATCATTTTTAGTATTTTCAGAGAACAAGACATATTTTAGGAAAAAAACAACCAGAACTGCATCTTCAGAGTTTCATCTGGTACCTGGACAAAAATATCACCATCTGGACATCTCCCCTCAGGGAGGAGGTCTTGAAAGCTGCTGATCCCTCCTCTGGAGGGGCACTGGGTTTGGGATGACAGGAAATCTCAGTTCCAGCCCAGCAGTGTCAGTGCAACTGCTTGGACTCAGGCTTGGTGAGGAAGTTTTGTGAGGGGTCAGGGGAAATCCCAAAGGCAAGGATTTGAGCACAGTGTAATGGGACACATGTTGTCAGGAAAGAGAGGGATGTGTGTATTATGTTAAGCTCAACTGTGCTTAGGACAAGTTCAAGGATGCCCTTGGGGCTGTGCCAAGCTTAGCTGACCATAAGCTGAGTTGAAAACAGCACAGCAAAGAAAAGAGAGCGGAGTGGCCCATGGAAGTGGTAGAAAGATCCTCTGAGTATGAAAACCAAAATTGACCAGATTGGAGCCCTCAGCTGAAACTCATGGGCTGCATAAATGCAGCTGAGAATGACTGCTTGGAACAATGAAATCAGAAAACTATTGGTGGAGGATTGTGGAGTGGCGATATTAAGTGTTTGCACAACTATTGGAAGAGAATAGTGTTGGGAGGGAAATGGATCCTTGACGGACTGCGGGGTGCATGAAGTTACCGACGGCTTCAGTGAGCTGAGGCAGCTGCTGTTCTTGCAAATATCCTGTAAAGGGAAAATGGAGTAAGTCCAGAGGACAAAGAAATAACAGCAGCTTTACGAAGTAATTTGTTGGAAACTCAGGTTTGGAGATTCTGGAGAAGTGCACAGAAACCCTGAGTGAACGGGTTTGGGAGAAGGTAAAGGAAATAACTGATGGACTTTTAGGCTGCAGAGGGTGTGAACTGTGTATGTGTGGATATTTTTGACTTATGAGCTAAAAAATGAATCTTTATTATCTGAGACCAGAGGTCAGGAACATGGCCTGAAATAACTTGCAGGACTGTAGAGCAAAAAGGATGGGCAGGTTCTGGGGGGTTCTTGGAGGATCAGAAACTGCTCTTTGGGCTGGAGGTGACACAAATGACATGGTGTGGCTGGTGCATGAGGCTGAGCAGGTGTTCCTCCTGTGCAGGAGGCTGTGCCCAAATCTCTGGGAGCATTCCCAGCCATTGTGTGTGTATTGAGTCCTGCAGGTTCTGTAGCACAGTACAGCAGGAAAAATGCTGAGATATACTGGATTATTCCCATGTGGAAGTGGTACATTGGAATAACTCTTCTCTCTTAGCACCACATCACAACCTAAACAGGCTCAGTGACATCAGCACAAACTTCGGGTCTAAAGTCCCCAAAATATTGACTCCAAGGCCCCAGCACTGGGACAGACAGCAGATATGAACTGGGAGAATTTGAAAGAGCAGTACAGAGTTCATGCGTCCTGCACCGGGAGAAACAGCAAAGACCAGCAATGAAAGGAATTTGCATGCAGGAATGGGCTTCTGAGGGGTTTCCCTGTCCAACGGCCCAACACATGTAGAGCAGCTGCAGCTCCTTGTTTGCAGGTCCCAAGTGAGTCTGACCAGCATGAAATAGCAACAGTGGAGAATTTACATATTTGCATATATCCTGTATGGATCCCTGCAGCAGCTGGGCTTAGACAGTCTCCCAGTAGCTGTCCCTGGCTCCCAGATCTCCCTAGTTCCTGACACTGAGAAATAGGAGCTCCTGAGTTCCACCCCCCTGCTCCTGTTGCTCAGAATGCTTCACACAAAAGGTTGTGTGGGACACTGAGTTCTCATGCACTGCCTTCCATTCTCTGCCTTTTGTTCCTCCTCTGAATATCCCCAAATGCCTTGTGCAATCCCCAAATGCCCTTCTGGAATCACATTGCCCTCAGGCAGGGACCCTTCTCAGCCTGGAAGTCTGTCTGGAATGCTGCTCCCACCTGGGCCATGAGGCTGCTGGGCTGTGATGGACCAGGATGGACCATGAGGCTGCCAGCTGTGCTCGGCTGTGCCTGGGAGGAGCGGGGGTTGGGTGCTGTGTTCACACTCTCTGTGTTACTTGGGCTCCATCACCGTTCCTTTGTGTTTGTGGAGATGAGCCAACAAGAACTGCAGAACTACAATTGCTGGGGAAAGGTGGCCTGGAACATGGCGTCTCTTAGAGAACAGCAACAATGAGAAGGACCTTGAAGAGTTATTGGATGGGAAAATTAGACATGGAGAAGAAGAAAAGGTTAAAAGCTGCAAATAATCAGTGCAGACAATATTAGTGAAAACATGTCAACATAAGTGCATTTCCCTTTGTTTCAGAGACAAAGAGCCTGGGATGTTGGAGTACTTGGCAACAGCTTCTCAGCTTCTCTGAGGCTGGGCTAAAAGCATCTTGTGGATAGGGGCTGCTGAGACCTAAGGCAAAAATTGATTTTTCTTCAGGGGAAGGTTTGCAAGGAGGAGAAATTCAGAGAGAAGTCCATACAAACATCTTTTGCTGAGCTCTGGCTGAGGACCATCTTCCCAAACTGGAATTATTCCAGCTCATGGGAACAATGACAAAGAGTCTCTCTGTTCGCAGGGCTTCTGGGACTTTACAACTTTACAAGTGCACTGAACATTGTCTGGCAAGTTGATGAAGACATTCAAGAGGAGCGACACGAGTGTTTGTCCTCACTAGGGACAGGTCTTTCTGTCTTTGAAAATGCTTCGCAGCCAACATCCTTCTTTCCTAAACATTAAGCACATCCTCTTGAAAAATGGGCCCTTTATTTTGACAATGGAAAGAATATATTTAGGGGTTTGTCTGGAATAATATTTGTATCTGTTCTTTCACTGTCCCATAAATAATTCTAACCAAATTAGAAAAAAACCACTGCTGGGTTTTCAGACCAACCTGTCCCTTTTCTGGAATGCCTCCTGTTCCCTGCTCTGGGATCATGTTAGGGAATTCCTTCACCTGGACAGCTGGCAGGGTTGGATGGAGCCCTTTGGAACGACACTCCTGTGTGATGTGCAGCAGTACAGACACTGCTTTGTGTGCATCTGCCTTCAGAGCTCAGCATCTGCCTTGGAACCTGGGCAAGAACTTGTCAAGCTCTTGCTTCCCAGGAGCCTGCAGAGGTACTTGACCACCACTTCTCTTGATCCAGGTCTATGGAGCCAGGCTGGGAGAGCTGGGGGTGCTCACCTGGAGAAGAGAAGGCTCCAGAGAGAGCTCAGAGCCTCTTCCAGGGCCTAAAGGGGCTCCAGGAGAGCTGGAGAGGGACTGGGGACAAGGGATGGAGGGACAAGACACAGGGAATGGCTTCCCACTGCCAGAGGGCAGGGATGGATGGGATATTGGGAAGGAATTGTTCCCTGGGAGGGTGGGGAGGCCCTGGCACAGGGTGCCCAGAGCAGCTGTGGCTGCCCCTGGATCCCTGGCAGTGTCCAAGGCCAGGCTGGCTGGGGCTTGGAGCAGCTTGGGATAGTGGAAGGTGTCCCTGCCCATGGCAGGGGTGGAATGAGATGAGCTTTAAGGCCCCTTCCAACCCAAACCATCCTGTGACTCTGTGATTCTGGGGTAAATTGAAGCCCATGTGAGTGAAAAGTTCCCACAAGAGACAAGTTCTGCTGCTGCAGCCAAGGAAGCAAACTCCAGCAGGACACAAATGTGACAATGAATAGCAAACAACCTTCCACAATTGCTCTAGTTCTTGTCCTTGCTGTCACAGGCTGCACTGGATGTTTGGTTAGAAGACCTCCAGGGAATCCTGGTGTCTTGTGCTACGTAAGAAATGTCCAAGGGATTGAGAGTCTTCCCTGGACATCATCAGGGAGGAGATATCCCAAAGCTCATGGACTCTTGTTCCCGTGCCAGAATCCAAAGTTCTGACTGCTGCCAGTGCCCCACAGGTGCCCAGACCTCAGTGCTGGAAGGGGCTCTCCCAGTGCTGGAAGGGGCTCTCCCAGTTGGAACACATGCAATACTGCAAAGTGACTGCCTTGGCCAGTCTGAGTCCAGTGCCCTGTGACTGCTGTGATATTGGGTGGATGGGAACTCAGGGCTCCTGATCTGCGTTTTATTGCCTTTTCTTCCAGTGTTCTGTGTTCCAGATAAGAGCTCTGAGGAGAAACTGAGCTCCAGGCTGTTATTTTTATAAACTGTTAGCACTTTCTGTCCGTTAGCCATTCTGACACCCTCCAGCTCCCTTTCATGTCCCTCCCTGTGTCCCTTGCTGTCTTTGTCAGCTTTCCTTTCCTCACCAAAATGTTACCTACAGCCCAAGGTTGAGAATGACCCCACACTTACTAATCTCTCTGACACATCCAAATTTATTCCCTCCCTCCTGGCCTCAGGACTTCCTCCTGCTGAAGGTGATGATGCCACAAGGGTTGAGAAACCAAACATCTTTAATGCAGACAAATAGGAAAAGGAACAGAACTGTACAAAAACGCTTTCTTCAAACTGTGCCCTCAACTTGCAGCTACCTCAGAGTTTCATGGCTCATACCTTCCAAAGTGAGACATTTCACACTCCATGGAGATTGCAACACTTTAGATGAGACTTCCCAGGCTGGTAACCCCTGGTGCACTCAATATACCCAGATTCCAGCCCCTGGCATTTCTCTCCCCACCTCACAGCAGCTGCTCCTCTTCAAGCCTGCACAGGCAAGCACTGACTTCTGTCCCCACTTAAACCCCAGACTAAGACCTGGAAACCCAGAACTTGCACTCCTGGGAGCAGTGTGGCCATAGGGGCCCTCAGTGCCTTTAAAGCTGTGTACTTGTGTGAGCTGAGAGCTATAAATGCTCACAGCTCCTTGTTGGGGTTTATGTTCCAATGCAAAGCTCATTTTGCTGTCTTCAATTAAGATTTTTATTTTTTTTTACTATTTCAGGTTCATTAAGGTTTTTACTGGCAAAGTTTCAGCTGAAGTTAATAATTTGCACAAAATAAAACCAACTTTCATAAAAGCTCTGTCCAAAGCCTGGGGAATCTTCCTGCAGCTCTTCCTCTCGGAAGCCAATGCCTCTGCTTGGGATTTGCAGCAGTTTAGGCGAGAACCCTCTGGTTGTGCTGAAGGTCTCGTAGGAGGCAGGGAGTGCTCCTGCCAGCACCCTCATCTTCATTCTGCTCTTCCCTGTGCCTCAGTGCTCTGCTGGAACTACTCAGGATATTCTCAGGTTTGCTCTTCCCTCCTGCCTCAGTGCCAGGCAAAAACTCGATCAGCTGGACACAGAGTGTAACTCTCCCAACAGCCATGAATTTCCTGTCTTGAGGACCAACAGCGATTGTGGACATTTCTGATGAGAGAAGCTGCAGCTGTTTCTTAATATCTGCATATTGTCCCATCCAAAAGTGCATCACAAGAGTGCTGGGGATCCTCCAGCCACGGAGGAGCATGTTTGAATGTTGATTGCAGTGTCTCCTGGTTGAGAAAGAACAAATATATAAATCAGATCCTCCAGTAAGAGGGAGATGCTACAGAAATGCAAATATATTGAGAACCGCTTGTCTTTCCCAGGCTCTGTGTCCCACTGTTTCGAAGATGGGATGGATTAGGCCCTCTCCTGGGAACAGGAGTCATGTTCCTTTGGCTGGAGGAGTCCTCTCAGCCACAGCTGCAGAGGACAGAGCTGGGAGGGCTGCATGGCCCCTCTCTCTGCTGAGCTGTGATTGATGGCTCAGTAAGACTCTGGAAAGAACTTTGTTTTGTATGTTTAAGGATTGGTTACATAAAATATTTCTTTCACACACAAATTTCTTCCTTTCAGTCTGAAGTGGTTTCTCCCCCTGAACTTTCAGTTCTGACCCCAAAAGTGTCTGTATGACAAGTCCCGGGGCATGAGGGATTGGCTTTTACAGTACATTTATCATGATCCAAAATCCTCAGGGAAGAGGGCTGTTTCCGTGCAAGTCCATCCTTCACTGTCCTGGTTGTCACTCACACTCCAAGGCACCACGGGGGGTGGGCAGGACTCATCTGCTCATTTGGACAAGTGCTTCAAACACTTGTTAAACTCCTGGAGCTGCAACCCCCTTCTAGGCTGCTGGGGAAAGTGAGGGCTGACATCCATCCATGTATTAACAACCACACCAACACAGCCATGGGCAGACCTTTCTGTCACCTGTCATCGCGCTCAGTGGTGCCAGGAGGACACAGAGTTCACGGGGGTCAGTGGGATCACCGGGATCACCAGGATCACCAGAGCCAATTCCAGCAGTCACTCCTCTCAACATGCAGACAGCCCCGTGGGGCTCCTGGAGTTTGTGCTGAATCAGCACATAAAAACACCTCCTGCTCCTTCCTGGTGATTCAAATTCTGTGCATTTGTAGAAGGAAAGACTCTTTCAACGCTTCATCTAAATCATAATTCATGCTCAGTTTACTGTTTGTCTGGTTTTTTAAAACACAACTGAAATTCATCATAAATGTCTCATGAGTAAACAAAGGTGTTAATCTATTTGCTAAGCACGGCTGCTGTTTGCTGTGCTGCAGAGAACATGACACAAACACAGCCTTCCTCTGACACCAGTGTCAGGCATGCCTAAAGAACGCCCTCCATCTGCCTTTGGGGACACAGGGACATGGGCTGGTCTTCAAAGGCTGGACTTGATGATCTTGGGAGTCTTTTCCAACCTTAATGATTCTGTGATACAAAAAGAGCACGAGGTGAGGGCAGTTGAGTGATTTTGATGCTGGACATTGTTGTCACCAGAGCCCCAAGACACCCAGCTCTGGGTTTCCATGTCAGGGCACAGAGGTGTCCCACACAGGGCAAGCACCAGGAAACACTTGTCCTCCGGATGCCTCTGTGAGATGTCCTGTAGGACACCAGCTCTGTTGTGGTCCCAAGCAATGTGCTGTGATGTGGGGACGAGGAAATCTCCTCCTTGGCCATCCAGGGCCTGGCCAGGGTTGTCCATGTATGAGAACATGGCCAGGCTCAGCGTGCAGAGATCAACTGCTTCAGGGTACCTGGCCTCCAGCCTGGCCTCAGATATCCTTCATGTGAGATGAGAGTGACCTGCTGCTCTCTCCTGCCAACAGGGCTGGGCAGCACCAGCTTAACGGGCTGGGGTGGCATCATTGTCCTTCAGCTGGTCTTGTGACCTTTCCAGCGGACTACCCAGTGCCAGGGTGCCCAAGGAGAATTATCCTTGTTGGTCCTCAAGACAGGAAATTCATGGCTGTTGGGAGAGTTACACTCTGTGTCCAGCTGATCGAGTTTTTGCCTGGCACTGAGGCAGGAGGGAAGAGCAAACCTGAGAATATCCTGAGTAGTTCCAGCAGAGCACTGAGGCACAGGGAAGAGCAGAATGAAGATGAGGGTGCTGGCAGGAGCACTCCCTGCCTCCTACGAGACCTTCAGCACAACCAGAGGGTTCTCGCCTAAACTGCTGCAAATCCCAAGCAGAGGCATTGGCTTCCGAGAGGAAGAGCTGCAGGAAGATTCCCCAGGCTTTGGACAGAGCCTTTGCAAAAGTGCATTTTATTGGTGTAACTTATAAACTTTTATTGAAACTTTGTCAGTAAAAACCTTAATGAACATCAAATGGTGAAAACGAGAAAAATATGAATTGAAGACAGCAATACCAACTCCACATCCTGGCAAGACACTCCTGTCACCTAAGGCTGAGAGTGTCCCTGGGGGATGACCAGGCCCCAGGCTGCCTGGAGCAGTGTCCCCTGCATGGCAGAGCAGCTCCTGTGCTGGCAGAGCAGCCCTGCAGTGCATCTCTAGGACTCCTCCTCCCACCTCAGTCTCCAGCAGTTACAAACTGGCTCAGTGCTGTGGTAGGAGGTTTAGTAATGTCCTTTCCCAAATATGTTAGTGTTTACATTACTAATTGGACATTCTCATTATGCCTATAAATTCCAGTCCCACTGCGGTTCTGCACTACAGATGTGCAAATCCAGCTTTACAATCCATTGCTCTGGTGTTTCTGGGTTGTGCTCAGCATGATTTAAGTGAAGAACAGTGGTGGCTGATGACTGCAAAGGCATCTAAGTGTGCTGGGGATTTAAGCTGAACAGCTCAGACATACCACTTTGAAAAGTGGGTTCTCTGGGAAGAAAAGGGCTTTTTGGAAGGAGCTTTGCTGGGTGAATATTAAGTCAATTTGGCCATAGTTCCTTGGGAGAGAGGATATCTGTTCCTCATGTTTGTGCCCAGATCCAATCAGCACAGACCAGCACAGCCATTTAATGGGCTCATGAGTGCTGCTGGTTGAATATTCCCCTCCCTGCTCATTTCCTAGGAATCGCTTGAAGACCCCAATCGTTCTGCCCTTGGCCAGCTGATGGATGAAGATACCTCCTCATATTTGCTCCTGGATGTGAATCAGCCCCTGAGGTACCTTATTTTTGAACGGGAAAGTTTTTGGAACTTCTCTGTGTTGTCAGATGAAGCTAAGAAATGAGAAGCTGGTGGAGGTGACAGAGGCAGAAGGAGCTGGAAGGCTTGACAGGGCTCAGTTGTTACCTCTGTGTTGGCAGATGGAAGGGAAGGGGCAGTGACACTCCAAGTGGGATCAGAGCACTCTGGATCTGCTTTTCACTAAAAAGTTTTTTTCTTCATAAACATAAAAATTTTCAAAATACTCAACTGCACATCAGTGTGGTTGGAGACTTCTCATGTGCAGGTATTTTTTGCTATAAGAAAATTATCATCAGCTATGAAAAAGGGGAAAAAAGAAAAAGGGAGATCACAGGGCTTTTTCCAGTCTAATTTTTGAATCAGCTCCAGAAAGCATGTCTTCACTAAAATAAATTGATGCAGGATATGTTTGTGTGGCTATTGTGATACACCTGTAATTTCCCTCCTCCTGTTTATAAAAGCCTCAGAACATGATCACAGAATAAAACCAATAAAGATCAATTCCAGCCAGTTCCCTCATTTATGGAATGAATCTCACACTGTGAATAATGAAGAGTGAATGGCTGAAGTAAATAGTTGACAATCAATCTGCCTGGCTGGGCTTGGCACATGCAATCAGACAAGGTGCAGCACAATCCAGCTGGATGCAAGGTCACTGTCTGGAAACAAAAAAATGCAGGTTGCAATTAGCTGGTGGGGGATTGCACCCTGGGGAGCACTGAGGGAGTGGGGCTGTGCTGGAAAATGAGGAATTTTGGGGGTTAAGATGGCCATGATCCAGGAGAGACAAACTGCACACCAACAAATACGAGGCGCAGGCACACACAGCCAGGGGACATCAGGGCTGCTACCAAAAAATTAATGAAAAGGTAAAGATTCAAGATTCAAAGCCACAGCATTGGCACCTGCAGGGGATGAGCTCTTGGGAGACTTCAGGCAGTGGAAGAGATTGGTTCTCACATGGGAGCACAAGAGCAAACCTTAGTCTCTGATGTCCCAACGAGCCCCGTGCCAGGTGTGTCTGGGGGTGACTTCGTGGTGTGTATCCCATATCGCCCAGACATGAATATTGTGCCTTTTCTGTGCCTTTAAAAACTGGGTGCGAGAGGAAAAAAGTCAAATGAACTTTTTCAAAGCAGTTCTGTGCTCCAAGGACACTGTTGTCTTGCTCGGTGTTTTTCTGCGGGGAGTGGAGCATGAGGAAGCACCCTTCTGGCTTCTCTTCGGGCAGTTTTTTCTTGGCTCTTTTTCTTCTGAGAGAGACAGAGAGTTGAATTTTTTTTCCCCTTGGGACTTCGCTTTTTCCCCCCCCCCCCTCCGTTTCTTTTTTTTTTTCCCGTGTGTTTGTTAAATAAATAGGGGTTTCTTTTCATCTCTTTCACTTTCCTCTGAGGAAGATTTCTTTCCCGAACCTGGTGGTGGTAGGGGAGGGGGGGTGGCTGTAATTTGCCTTCTATCAGAGGATATTTTCCTCCAAGTTTCCTCAAACCAGCACAAGGTGGAAGGTGAATTTGATCTCTTGGGTGTTCCCAGGAAAATCCAGAAGACCTTTTCTTAAAAAACAGAAACCCACTGAAACCACCTGAATGCTCCCGAGAAGAAGCTTTTTCCTGTCTGGAACCAAGATTTCCACTGTTCAGGCAGAAAGAGAAGACTGAATGGATCAAGCTGGGGTGATGGGAATGCCTTCCTTCAGCAGAGGTGGTGTTGCAGCTGGTCCGCCTTTTTCCCACCCAGCCTCTCTGGCAATCCTGCAGGACTTGGAGCTGCTGAACACCTCAGAGAGAGGTGATCTCACCGTGGAGATCCAGGGGTCTGGGAACAAGCCCTGGAAGTGTCCTGGATGAAGCCAGAGAACTTGGTGTAGCCTTTCAGGGGCCTTTGTGTGTCTGGGTAGGTGGGACAGGAGCCACAGCAGGACACATTGCACTCCTGCCACTGTATTCCCAGCAAATCCAAGAACTTCTCCCCACTATTTCACTGCCCCATCTCTGAGCCTGGAAAACAGGGACCTAGCTGGTGGGGCTGAGGCACACAGGTTGGGCTGGGAGGGTGTGGAGCTGGTGACTGCGTGCCAGAAGGCTAATGAACATAAAGGAGTCTGAGGAAAGGAAGGAAAGCTGGGATGGACAGGGATAGGAAAGGAGAAGAGGGAAATCACTGTCTTTGAGAAGGATAGAGGGGAGCAGGTAAGGAAGGCATGGTGAGCAGGGTCATACGTGTTGAAGAGCTGGGAATGGTCAGGACAGGGCTCCTGGAAGATCCATTCATGGCCCAGTGCATCCAGAGGTTCCTTTGGACCAGGGAAAATAGCAAAGGAAAAGGTCTGGAGAGAGAATGGCTGGGGACAATCAGTCATCAGACACCAGCCAGTGCTCCCAGGATCCCTCTGTGGAGCTGCAGCCCACTTGGGAAAGCTGAACACAGGGACAAGGATTTTACTGGAAATGTGGATACTCACAGGTCTTTATAAAGTGAGTATTTGCAGAGCACTCAGCTTGGGATGTGCACAGCCTTGGAGGAAAATGGAAAATCCAAATCCAAGCTGAATGTTCATTGCTCTTCAGAGAAGCCAGCAAAGCTGTCTCTGACACCCTGAGTTTGGGTGCTGATGATTTGTGGGTGTAACCTGTGGTCAGCAGCGCCACAGAGCCAGCCTTGGCTCTCAGAGTGTTCACACACTGCAGAGCACGAAGGGTTAAGCCCTGCAGGTCTCAGATCAAGCCGCATCTGCCTGGTATTGCCTTTCCTAGGAAAATTATGGATTCTTGGCAGCAAGCTAATAAACCAATCAGCAGTAATTAGCATCTTTTGGGGAATGAACTGTCGGGTGGCATTCAAGGAGTAGAACATCTTGCCTGAGTGAAGCAAAGTGCGAAGGAGCTCCGAGCGAGGTGGGGCTGCTCTGTGGGGCTCTCTCTGGAGCACCGTCCCCAAACCCGCAGCAGAGGAGGGGAGCCTGGACTGACATTCCAGATTCACACAGCACTTCTGCAGCAAGCTGGCTTGTCTGCCTTCCTTTCCAGGGGTTTTTCCTGCGATCTGCAGCCCTGCCTTGGACAAGGAGCATGCTCACATGGACACACTGGGGCATGGGGCTGGCCCAGATTTTGATCTATTACTAAAATGGTGCTTTTTGCTTTGTGGAATGCCAAAATTTTTAATAGAAACACTTCAATCAAAATGCAAAATCACCGGACCCAGATCTGCCCATTGACACCCTCAATTTCCTGCCGTCATACTGAAATCTGCACTTTCTGTGCACCCACATCCCAGTGAATGGAAGCTCCTCTCCAGCACCCACCAAGAAACATGAGAGAAATGATGCTGTCCTACCTTCAGATTTGGGCCAAAAGGTTTTCATAAGAATGAAACATTCTGAAGAAGTTTAAATGTTTTCCCTGTGAATAAAAAAATTATCCTGAGAATTTGTAGTCCTCAGAAGCAACACACCATCCCTCATCCTCCCATCCTGGCGACTTGCCATGGCCCTGCACATGCTGTGAAAGGGAAGACAGGACACCTTGGCAAGGCCTTTGCTCGCTGTGCACCAGCACTGCTCCCTTCTAGAGCCCCAGATCCCACTGGAAATACAACTCTCCCCTGGCTCATGTTTCTGCTCACCTGCTTCCCCCCTGCAGCCTCCGTGTCGGTGTCAGCAGAGCTGGGCTGGTCAGAGCTGTGATAAGTGGGTGAGAAGAGGCCCCTGAGGATGGTGATGGGAACCATCTGGCACATGTGTGGTGACATATTGCTGCCAGACCTGCACGTCCAGCTCCATTAGCCTCAGTTAGAGTGGACTCGAATATTTAGCTCAGGTTCAAGTGAAAGTGACTGGGAATGGTGTGCTGGGCTCATCAATGGGGCTGCTGGATTGGCTCATCAGGAGCCAACGAGAAATGCTGGATGAGCACAAACCCCCATGGCTGGGGAAGGAGGGTGATGCTGTCAGAGCACCCTTGGAGCTCATCATGCTGCTGTGTCTGTTGTGCTTCAGCCTCTTGAGGTTTTGGGGAGACCTTAGAGCCCCTTCCAGTGCCTAAAGGGGGCCCACAAGAGGCTTGAGAGGGACTTATTGCAAAGGCCTGCAGAGACAGGACAAGGGGTAGTAGGTTTAAGCTGAGGAGGGTAGATTTAGTTGGGATATTAGGAAGAATTTTTCTCCTAGGAGGGTGGGGAGGCCCTGGCGCAGGGCGCCCAGAGAAGCTGTGGCTGCCCCATGATCCCTGGCAGTGCCCAAGGCCAGGCTGGATGGGGCTTGGAGCAGCCTGGGACAGTGGAAGGTGTCCCTGCCCAGGTGTGTTGGTTTGGCACAGCCTGGTTTTTGGTAGCGGGGGGGGGGCCACAAAGGTGGCTCCTGTGAGAAGCTGCTGGAAGCTTCCACCACGTCTGGCAGAGCCAATCCCTGATGGCTCTGAAGATGGACATGCTGCTGGCCAGAACTGGGCCAATGACAGAGGTTGGTAACACCTCTGTGATAACAGATTTAAGAAGAAAATCAAAACAAGGTGGGGCACAGTGTTTTCTAGCCAGAGAAGAGAAGGAGGTGAGAACAGGTGAGGGAAGAAACAACACGGAGACACCAAGGTCAGTGGAGAAGGAGGGGGAGGAGGTGCTCCCGGCGCTCGAGGAGAGGGTCCTCTGCAGGCTGTGGTGAAGATCATAGTGAAGCAGCTGTGCCCCTGCAGGCCATGGGGATCCATGGGGATGCACAGATCCACCCACAGTCCATGGGGATCCACGGGGGATGCAGAGATCCACCCGCAGCCCCTGGGGATCCACAGGGGATGCAGAGATCCACCCTCAGACCCTGGGGAAGTGCCCACGCCGGAGCAGGTGGATGCCTGGAGGAGGCTGTGATCCAGTGGGAGACCGGGTGGAGAGAGGGGCCCTGCTCCCAGGCTGGAGCAGCCTGTCCTTGGAGGATTGCACCCCTTGGAAGAGTGATCCACGCCACAGCAGTTTTGGGAGGACTGTGTGCCTGTGGGAGGGGCTCATGCTGCAGCAGGTGCAGTTTGGCTGTTGCTCGTCAGAGTGGACCCATGCTGGAGGGGTTCACAGAGAACTGTCTCCCGTGGGAGGGACCCCACGGCCTCACAGGGGAAGCAGCGGAAGAAAATCATGGTGATTGATGGACCAAACCCCCATGCCCTGTTTCCTTGCGCTGTTGATGGGAAGCAGAGAGGAACTGGGGCGAAAAAGGTGTTTTTAAGGGCTTATTTTACTTCTCATTATCCTCCTCTGACTCTGTTTCTAATAAATTCACTTTGTACCTCTAAGCTGAGCCTGTTTTGCCATTGGAGTGTTTTCTCTTGGTCCTTATCTCCACTCATAAAGCCTTCATTAAATTTTTCTCTCCTCTGCCCAGCTGTGGCAGGGGAGAGTGAGTGAGAGGCTTTCGTGGGTGCCTGGCGTTTGGCCAGTGTCAAACCATGACACCATGACAGGGGTGGAATGGGATGGGCTTTAAGGTCCCTTCCCAGCCAAAGCATTCCATGATTCTGTGGTTCTATGAAATGCTCTGTGCATGAGGCACACAAAGAGCATGCGGAAGGCCACTGAGGGTTGGGGCTGAAGGAGGGTCCTGGCCAGCCTTGAGCCCTAAGCCCAGGAAATGGCAGCACTGCTGGAGACGACCAGGCCATAATGGGCAAATTCTGACTTCTGCATGTTTGAGATAAATGCCGAATATTTCATCCCACCTTGCCCTCTCATGCAGGCAGCAAGCTCTGCTCACCCTGGAGCTACGTCCTGCCCCTGGCAGGAACTCATACACTTCCATCCAGCCTCTCTCCACAGCATTGGTCTGTGTGTAACCACAGCTTGGAGCCCTGCAAAGCTTCCCGGAGGAAATGTGACTCAGGGGCGGGAGTGACACTGGTCCCACTGACCAGGAAGATGGGACAATGCTGTGCCTCACCAAGGACATACAGAGGAGTCTCCACCAAAGGCCTCATCAAGGAAACCCTCATTAAGAACATCCTCATGGAAACGCAGACCTGCTGCAAGCCCTGCTTAATTCCCCGCTCTGTTTAATTGCCTCTGTGGGACACTGGGAGCAAAAGAAAAGCAAACATTAAAATACTCAGTGGGACGAAGATGACAGTTGCTACCTCTGCTGTGATTATGCAGAGAGAGAGAGATCAGAGTGTGGCCACAGGCTGTGTATATCCCTACCCCAGTGGAGAACTGTGGCTATAGGCTCGTCCCTCTTCAAATCCAACTACAAAGTTCATCTCTTGAATTGTATTTTCCCTCACTACACTATTTCTCTGAACAAACACATGGACCTGTGGAGAAGGGCAGGAGTGAGGAGGCAGACATATGCATAAAATTAGAACTAATCAAACTTTCCCTCTAAAAGTTGGAAAGAGAAAAAAGTTATTGTGATGTTACTTTTAAATGCTTCATGAGCATCAGGAGATGCAGGAGGTGGAAATCAAGAAGTACTTGAAAAAACTACATTTCTTTCTTTCTTTCTTTCTTCCCTGTGAGGGTGGGCAGGCCCTGGCACAGGGTGCCCAGAGAAGCTGTGGCTGCCCCTGGATCCCTGGCAGTGTCCAAGGCCAGGCTGGACAGGGGTTGGAGCAGCCTGGGATAGTGGAAGGTGTCCCTGCCCATGGCAGGGGGTGGAATGGAGCTTTAATATCCCTTCCAACCCAGATCATTCTATGATTTAATGATTCAATGATTCTAAATTTCTGATGAACCAAAGACTTGAGTCAAACCCTTCCCTGTGCGCAGCACCACACTTCTAGCTGAGAGGAGCTGCTTCCTGGGAATTGCCTTTGTTTCTGCATCAAAATGCTCTGAGGGGATCACCTGTGCAACACTGAGAAGAAATGGCCTCTTCTGAAGGGAAAACATCCTCTGAGCTCCCTGAAACCATTAATGGTGGTGCTGGGCTTCAGAGTGGTGGCTTGTGTGATCTCCATGTGCTGCCACTTTTTTTAATAGCAAAATAAGGAGTGAAACAATCATATTTGATACAGTTAAAACAGAAGGGTCTTGGCTTTGATCTTTGCCAACCAAAATGATTCCATGATCAAATGGTGTGCAGATGCTGCAGACAAACCTCTCATTGGGTTTGGATTAATGTGGTGCTGATGGAACATGGAGGTTACTGTCCGAAAAGTATCTCTAGATCAGGAACTCAGAGACCAGCAAACACTTGTGTGGACACTTGTCCTGGGTTGCAGTGTATTCTATTACCATCTTCGTGAGCTGTTGAAACCAGGTGGGGCAGTGTTTTCTTGCCTCCTCCCTCTGGACTGTCTTCTGTTAATGGGTCCATCAGTGCCTTGCCTTGTGACTCACCACCCCACTGTGAGATGCTCTGCCCAGGAGGAGGAACTGAACATTTCCCACCTGGATATAATCAGAGGTTTTCAGGCACAAAGTAGCTTTCTCCGCTGGATTCCCAGAGGACAAGAAGCTGCATCACCGGACCTTCAGGCGAAGACCAGACTCTTTTCCACAGGACCACTGTTTCACCAGAACCATCGCACCCGCCCTGCTCACCGGGAGCCACCAGCGCTGCTGCCGGCTGTGACCAGCACTGCCCCAGGAGGGGAAGCTGCCTGGCAGCCGAGAAGGCTGCACTGGGTGACTCTGCTGTTATAACTGCCATAGTCATTGTTGTTTATTGTTTTGTTTTGTTTTATATATACATATATATATTAGTAAAGAACTGTAATTCCTATTTCTCATATCCTTGCCCCTTAATTTCAAAATTATAATAACCCGGGGAGGGAAGGGGGTTGCATCTTCCATTCCAAAGGGGGCTTCTGCCTTCCTTAGCAGACGCCTGTCTTTCAAACCAAGACAACACTTAAACTACCCCAAGAAGCTTTAATGAATGAAGAGTGTCTGGAGCCCTGTTAAACCCAGGGAGACACTGGTGTCTCCAAAATCGGAACTGTTTTTATGTTTTCCAGCCTATTAGGCTTAAGGCATAGTTTTTATCAATGCATTTATCAGTCATGGCCCTGTCTGGATGGCACATCCCCATAATCTGCTCACTCTGCTGCGACCTGTCCTGGTGTGGCCATGCCCAGAGTGAGTGGCTGGCTCAACCTCACACCACCTCCTGCAGCCTCACGGACACAGCAGGGACCCCCAGCCCACTCAGGCTGCAAATGTGCGACTGTTCATCTTCTTCCTCACAAATGACAGCCCCAAAAGCCCTGACATCATGTCTGGGTTTTATTTACTGGACCCATGACCAGAGTTCGTGGGTGCCGACAGAGGGAAACTGAGCATGTTGTGAGGATTCCTTGTTGTGCTAAAACCTGGAATAATGAAAACGTGAGGAAGGTGGAAGAACAAATCAAATGCCCTGAGCCAGCAGCATTTGGTGTGCATGGAGGTGCTGCAGAGTTATCAGCCTGGAGAGAGGGATCCAAGGGATTTCCAGCCCTCTTGGGCAGCTGCTCGAAGACATTCTGTGCCTTTCCTGCTCCTGGAGTATGGAAAGCTGAGTGAATAACAGCTTGCTTGGATTGTTACTCTCTTTCAAAGACATGAGCCTATCCTGATGAGTCCTTCACAGATCTTCTCTGCAAGCAGTCAGGCAAGCTGGATTTGCATAGAACAGGAAAAAATTGTGTTCCTGAATAAATAAGTAAGACAAAGCCCTGAAAGTGGTTCAGTCCTGTTCATAGATGTTTGATAGGCTGCACGAGAATTTAGGTATCCAAATATTTATTTATTTTTTTAAACATCCTGGTATTTACAAAGCAGTTTAATTTGAGTGATTATTCCACAAAGCCTCTCTGTACATGCCTTGGTGGCTGTCTGTTACAATCCTGATTAAGAAGTGCAAGTTATGTAAGTGAAAAAAAAAGTTAATTCAACTGGCAACCTGAGACACAGTGCACATGGGTAAATACTTTGAATGTTAACGACAAAAACACGCCTGAAGGGGTCTGGCACATTTACCAGCCATTCACCAGCTCACAGAAATGTGAATTACTAAAAGATTATTGTTTTAATTGCTAAATCAAACCTTGCTGGTTGTAAGAACACATTCTTTGCCCAGATGCTGCAGTGCTCATCAGACCTTACACTGTGCTCTAAAGCACTTGGCACTGCAATCACAAACCAGCAGATTTGGGCAACGACTCACCCAAGGAGGCTGCATGAAAGGTGCCAGGCTCTGAATTTCCAGTCATGGCACATAAACCGTCCATGTACAGCCCAGGCTTGAGATCCAGCCCCATGAGCCCCAGCAGGAGCTGTCAGGTTTGTTCTCCGTATGGGGAGAAGCTGTACCCTCCTGGGCACTCCATCCTACTCAGGCAGGTGCCCTGGTAAAGAGTTTTCAGATGAGTTTGAAGGTGATAATCAGCTTGAGTGATGCCTGGTTATCCCTCAGGAGACACTAAAGGCATGAGATAAAATGTTTGCTCGAGATGAAAAGGAGCTGTTCAGAGCTGGGTGCGTGAGTCCACTCTGTGTGTGGCTGCAGGTGCAGTATGGAGGGAGAAGAGAGCAGGAGAAGAGCTGTTGCCCTGGTTTTTCACTGCATGCCTTGTTTGCGTTAGCAGTGAAAAACTTTCTCATAAGTTGTAAGATAAACAATGCCCATGTTTTTGTAACGAATCTTTTCTAGGCTGTATTTTTAGAATTGTTTTGCATTCCTTCTCCAGAGGCAGAGGAAGGTGATGAACTGAATTTATATCCTATCAATTTGGAGAGGCTTAACCTCTTCATCCAACTATTGATTGTCTGTACATATGTATATAAGTGTGAGAATAAACAGGGGCCAGGCCTTTTGCCCGTTGGCCCGAGACCTTGGCATGTGTATGAAACCTGCGTCCATGCCTGATTCTTAGTGTCGATCTGCGACAAAGAGCCATGAGGAACTTCAGATCCTCCAAAGATTCTCCAAAGGAGACGCCATGGGAGTCATCAACAGAGCAGAATGGAGCTGGCAGAGGGCAGACCTGGCACAAGGCTGTGCAGGAGAAGGAGGAAGGGAAGCAGTGGGAGAGGGAGGAGCATTTTGTCACTGTCTCCCAGGAACAGAAGAGGGCTCTGTGAAGCTGGTTAATCATGTGGCAGCTACAGAGCACAAACTTGGACAGCTCAGCTAGAGCAGAGCAGGCTGTTGGAGCCTCATAAACTGACTGAGCCCAGAGCTGTGGTCTGGCAGGGAGGGGACAGGGCTGAACAAGGATGGTAATGCTGAAAGAGGAGAGCACAGCACCAAAGTTAGGGACAAAGATGATTGAGCAGTTCTTTTGGTCAAGCCAAAAGACAAGCTAAGAGGCATGGGAGAGCAAGCAGGCTGCCAGGGGCCTGGTGTGTCCCTGGTGTGGGACACTGGAGACTGAGGATGACAAAGAGGCACCTGAGTCCACAGCAGGCAGGTTGGCTCCTGGGGAGGAGCAGAAGAGAGCACAGGGAGATGAGCTGAGAGCTAGAGAAGAAAGGGCAGGAAGAGTAAGAAAATACTGAAATCAAGAAAGAAAGGTCAATGACAGAAGGGAAAATGTGCTTTCATCCTGCAATCTGCCAAGGGGTAGTGGAGATCCTGCTCCTTCAAGCCCTGCTGCTTTCTGTTGCAGAGTAGGGCTGTGCTAGTGACGAAACAGGGATGTATTCAGGTTCTAACACCTTCTGTGCTCCACTGCACTGTCAAAAATGGGTAGAAGTTGGCCAGTGAGGCCATTTGGGCAGTGCAGTGGAAATGTATCATCTTCTCTTTCATCTGTGGAAGGAGAGAACTGAACAATGCCGAGAGGACACGGGTTCCCAGGAGCCCTGTACCCTGAGTGGCAGCCTAAAAGCTGGATGGGAATGTGATCAGTGTGTCCAGGCCCTGTAGACACACATGGGATGGCCCCATTCACTCCTCTCCTCACACAAAAGACACTGAGGGCACAGGGGGTGTGCAGGGTGGTGACGGATCCCCGGGATCCCAGGATGTGACAATGGCAGCACAGAATCACATTCACAGGCACTGGTATCTCACTCTCACAGCACTCTGCCCACTCAGTGTGTGCTCACAGCAGGGACCTGGCAGCACAGGAACACACCTTCACCTGCCCAAGCACCTCCCTGGGCCCAGCAGCTCTCACAGACCCTGGCTGCCAGAACTTCTCAGAAAGCTGAGCTGCATCTGGATCTTCAAACTGTCCTCTCTTGCAGCAGCCAAATCAGCCTGTTTGCAGCAATCCCCCTCTGCTCAGTCTCAGGAACCACAGGTCTAACAGGAGTGAAGAGCGACATGAGGGTTCTGACCATGCTCAGGGGATAGCTGATGGTTCCTGGAGTGCCTCGTGGAAAGAGGCTCTCCTGTACTCTTCGGAAAAGTTTCTTTCCTATGTGGTTTTTTTTCCATCTTCCCTTTATTTATCACTTCATCCTCCTCCCAAGGTGCTCCAGCAGGACCACACAGCTCTGCATCCAATGCTGCCCTGACATTCCATCCATCCAGCACTGCTATTCCGTCCAGCTCTGTGTTCTGCTGTGATAAATGGGGCAGGCAGGGAATCGATTTCCCCCTGCCCCTGCCTGCAAGGCCTGAGAGCGCTGCTTTCACCAGGAGGCCTCCTCTCTGCCTCAGCGCTCAGATTAACTTATTAGGAGTTAATTAATCAGGCCCATTGATTGACTGTCACATTGCTGATGGTTAGCCCTGCTCTCGGGTCAGCAGGTCGGACTGGAGTGGCTCCTCTGGGCTGTGCGATGCCTGTCACCTCCAAGCAGCAAGGAGAAGCAGAAGAGGAGGAAGATGAAAGTTGGACTCTTTTCAACACAACACGACACAAGAGTGGAATCAGAGCTCCAGTCTCCCTTGGATGGTGTTTGCACGCTGTGGGAGGGATGGGAACGGCTTCCACAGCTCCTCTCCTCTGAGGTGGAGCTGGAACATGAGGTAGTGCGGAGTCAGATGGAGCCTTGGAATATTTCTGAGCCCAGCAGACCCCCCCTCCCGCTTCCCCCCCCAGTGCTGCCTGTGGGTCTCTGGTGCTGTTCTTGGGCACAGGAAGGTGCTGTGGCCCAGGTGGGGTGCTGCCCACAATGGGTCATTTGCTTGAACAAGTATCCCCAAGGCCATGAGCAGGGGGGCTTCAGGGTGCAAAGATTTCAGGGAACCAACATTGCATGTATCCATCCATGAAAATTCAGGGAAAAGCTACGCAAAAAGAAAGGGAACACCTTCGGTGGAGTTGGGATGAGAGACTGAGGTCAAAACTGGTGGGGGGTTTTAATGGCCTTAGATTCCCTAAGTGATCTGTATTTCAAATTTGGTCTGAGGGGTCACCCTCAGCAGCAAAGCATCCTTATTTCAAAATGCAATGTTCTCCAAAAACCTGCCTTAAAGCTGAGCACTGAGCAGGCTCAGGCTGTTTTCTTTATCATGGATGGCACCAGGTAGTGGCTGGCAGAGGCTCACAACTATCTGCAGGGGAAGAGGTTTCTTGTCGCAGTTGAGACGGACGCGGCATGGAGAAATTATGTACACTAACTTCAGGCAAGAAAGGTAAAAGATTTATTTTATTTTACGAAGTCTACTTCTATACAGTTTCTTGATAGTTGTGTTGTGTTTCCATAGATTTTTACGCTAACACTTCTTAAAAGTACTGGTTGCTTGCAACCACCACGCATTAGAAAACAAATTTAAGCTAAAAACATGCCCTGAGCAGCTGCAGTTCTTGAGCTGTTGTTTTGGTTTCTTTGCTTCTGTTGATCCTAAAGTTCTCATGGGTACAAACTGAATTCTCAAGGGTACTAAGTGCTTGTGCCCAAGTTGAGCTCTGAAACATTTCAGAGCAGCTGTTGGTTTCCACAGTTTCTGACTGTGCAGGGCTCTTCAGCTGCACAGCAAAAGGGCTGATTTAGTGTCCAAGGTGTGAAGCCAGGCTAGAATGAAGTGCAACCTTTCATAAGTGAGGGTTTACCCTGCCTTGAGAAGTGGTCAGTTCCTCCCTCTGTGAGTGTTTTCTGGAAAGAGGAGGTGAGTGGGGGACAGGGACTGGATGAAGGTCGTTCCCTCAGTCCCAGCTTCCTGGTTGTGTCCCTGCGGATCTGTGGGACTGAGCTGGGCTGGGGACTTATCCCAGAGGTCTGCAGGACCTCCCAAGCCTTCAGTGCCACAGCCCTTGTCACATCTGGCATCTCTTTCACCTGCTGAATGATCCAGAATTTGGGTCCTTGGCACCCTCCTTCTTCCTGCTGGGAAAGCAAGTGGGTACAGCCAAGATCTACTGATCCCACCACTGCTGTCAGGTCCAAATGGGGAGGTTTCCAACTCTCAGGAGTCTCAGCTCAGTCCTATAAAGCATTGGTTCCAGTAGGTCTTGCCAGAGGGAATGATCACACTCCTCTGCCTACAGACCTTCTCTGAAGGTGGTGAGAGGAGACCATGAGCCACACCTGGCAAGCAATGGTGAGACTTGGCTGGCCAAGGGACAGGAAAAGATTGGCTTTTACAGAACATGTGAAGTAGAGGAGATTTATTTCACAGATAAGAGTATTTGTTCACTTCTTTGTCAAGACAGACTTTATCTGAAGGGTTCCACTTCCTCTAATGCCCTAAAACTGAGTGTGCATCTGGGACACCTACTGGGAAATCAGCCAGAGAGCTGAGGCAATTTCTGCTTCCCTTCTCCCAATCCCTGTGTCAGCCACAGCCTTTTTGGGGATCAGCAGCAGTCAATGCTGCAATTATTCCTGATGCCCACTGTTTGCTCAGCCTCTGCTTCCCTTTGTCTCTTTGTCCCAGAGTGCCTGTCTGTACTAGTTTGAAAGCAAACCAGTGAGAGACTTGAAATCAGAGCTATAATTTAACAGGAAAATTAAGATAAAGGCAGTAATACAGAAACACTGGCTTAAAGTGACAGTCAGGATACAACCTGACACCCTGTTGAGCAGGGTGCTGGTAGCAGTCCGATTAAATGGTGGCTGCAGTCCTCCTGAGGTGATAGATGTGGTTCTGTTGAAGCGGTGATCCTGTGGAAGGGTCCGGTCTTCCTCTGAAGGTCCAGTGGTGGTTATGGAGCTCTTGTCCTCTGGGAATCCAGTGGGTAGGGTTGAGTGTGCTGTTCCAAACCCCAGATTATATCCAGGTGGGAATGCTTGGCTCCTCCCCCCTGGGTGGAGCATCTCACAATGAGATGATGTAATTCTATGAGTCACGCAGTGAGGCTTTATAGCCCATGAACTGGAGATATCTCTCCGGAGGGAGTTATCAGGGGTGTGCCACAGAAGAGATAAAGAACAGTGTCCCAGCTGTTAACAGCTGGTGATAGAATACATACTTTTGGTTGCATCTTACGTTGTAACCTAAGACACTGTCCCATCATCCTGACAGTGCAGACACTGCCAGGGACACACAGAGCTGTGATCCCAGCACTCCTATGCTCTGCTCTGTGGGGATCTTGTGTTTTATCTGGAGACAGAACTGAAGGGACACTCTCTGGGGCTCTCATCACTCACTGGGTCCAGATTTTCAGCCATTTACACCATGTAAATCTCAGAGGAGTGTGGCTGGGCAGCTGTCCCTCATGCTCCTGGTCTCCTTTTGCCAGCAGTGCCATCCATTGGCTGTGGTCACTGGGATGAGATGTACATTCCTTCTCTCAGGGAGGAGGGAGACTGAAGTCACTGGGGAGTTTTCTAGATGGGAGAGGAAGGAAGCAGCCCCAGCTCTGAAGATGCAGTATGGAAACATCCATGTGGAGATATTCAGTTCTCAGTTGTTGATAGAAAACACACAATTTCCTCAGCAGGCAGAGACATGTAAGAAGCACCACAACACCCCTGTTTAGCTTGAAAGGAGAAATCCCAACCTTGAGCTTTGTTTCGAATGCATTTCACTGAAAACGCTCTAATCAGATTTGTGCCACACTGCCAGGGGTGGGAGGGTGCCAGTGGGGAACCATGTTGTCCTGGGTTGCAGTATATTCTATTACCATCTTCATGAGCTGTGAAACCAGGTGAGGCAGTGCTTCTTTGCCTCCTCCTTCTGGACTATGTTCTGTTAATGGGAGCATTTGTGCCTTGCCAAAGGACTCATAGATAACAGACTCTGGGCTATCTCCTGTTAATGGGCCCATCGGTGCCTCACCACCCCATTGTGAGATGCTCTGCCTGGGAGGAGGAACTGAACATTTCCCACCTGGATATAATCAGAGGTTTTCAGGCACAAGGGAGCTTTTCTCCGCTGGACTTCCAGAGGACGAGAGGCTGCATCACTGGACCTTCAGGCGAGGACCAGACCCTTTTCCACGGGACCACTGTTTAAACAGAACCATCGCACCCGCCCTGCTCACCGGGAGCCACCAGCGCTGCTGCCGGCTGTGACCAGCACTGCCCCAGGAGGGGAAGCTGCCAGCTGTGATCAGCACTGCACCAGGAGGAGAAGCTGCCAGCTGTGACCAGCACTGCTCCAGGAGGGNCCTATTTCTCATATCCTTGCCTGAAAGCCCCTTAATTTCAAAATTATAATAACCCGGGGAGAAAAGGGTTGCATTTCCCATTTCAAAGGGGGTTTCTGCCTCACTTAAACAGACGCCTGTCTTTCAAACCAAGACACATGTTTTGCCTTATTGTGTTTTCACACGTCCCGGTACGATGGAGGTTTGCTGCTCAGCTGCTCCGGAGCTGAGTTCTTACCTTACCTACCCCTCAGTGCCTCCTGTTAGCACTGGAGGGGGACCAGACCCACTCAGAATTGCCAAGGAAGCACTGATGAGGCTCTAGGCCAAGGGTGCATGTTTTGCAAATCCTCCCTGATGGATTGTTGACCATGACAAGACCAAGAGCCTTCTCAGTGCACAGTTAACAAACTCCCAAGCATGCTTTTGGAAAAAAAAACACCCTAAAATGCCTTGGCCATCAATCAGAAGGACCTGCCACATGACAGGAGCAGAAAGCAGAGTCAGCCTGGGAAGGCCTGGACTCCATCCAGCAAAGCCTGAGCTGCTCCAGGATCACCCTCCAAGTCACACCAGAGCTCCCTGCCGGGTAATAAAGCATCATCAAGGCAGTGGGGGATGTCCTCTCAGTCCAGTTCATCCCAGTGCTCTTTCCCTGTTTCCTGTGCTTCCCCAGCACTCCTATCTGGGCAACAGGGACTGAGAACTGTTGGAAGTCAGATCTGGTATCAGCACATCTTTTTGGAGAAAAAGGCCATTTCCACAAGAACCTGCAATGGATGTTTTTCATTGCTGCAACCACATCCTTACTCTCACCGAGCCAGAGCCTTCTCACAATTCCGTTTGCTTGGAGGAGGTGCATCCCACCCAGCAGCTCCCTATTAAACTGTCACCTCCCCTTGGGATCCCATCTCTCCTCATATAATTGGCTACACTCTCAGGCTGCAAGAAAGAAATCACAGAATGCCTGAATGGTTTGGGTTGGGAAGGACCTCACAGCTCATCCAGTGCCACCCCTGCCATGGACAGGGACACCTTGACTGTCCCAGATTGCTCCAAGCCCTGTCTGACCTGGCCTTGGACACTGCCAGGGATCCAGGGGCAGCCACAGCTGCTCTGCTCTGCCCACACTGACAGCCCAAGTGCAGCCAAATCCTGCTGTGCTTATCCTGGAAAACAGCCTTGGATATATCAGACACGGGGGATGTGTCAGAAACTGTATTTGTTGTCTCTCCAGCTGTGATTTGCTCAGCTGGGGATGCCTCAGGCTTTACCTGGATCCTGAGTTGTGCTGGTTCTGCACAGCACCATTTCCAGCATAATGATACCTTAACAAGCCTGAGCTGTACTGAGCTATCCCTGCACATTCCCAAGGGCCTTGTAGCCTGTTTTCCTTTGGACAGAGCAGCTGCTGAGCAGAGCAACAGCTGGGCTGGCTTAATACCTTTGGCAGAGCAGCTGCTGAAGGTCTGCACTTTCTCCAGGTGCATTCACAGGGCTGTTGTGCCACCGGAGATGCTGCCATGCCTGCTCCATGTTCTGCCTCAATCCCATTTCCACGTGTCTCCCCTCCCTGCTGCACACAGCCCTCCTGGATCCACACAGAAGCAGCAGCTTGTGGCAGCCATCTGTTTCCAGCCTGTGGAAGTAGAAAGCAGCCTTGGAGTGTGTTTAGCACCTCCAGGCCCATGTTGATCCCACCACCCAGCAGAGCTGGCTGGGATGGCCTGCCTGGCACCCCAGAAAACTGTGATCCCTAATTATAATCCTGAAATGACAGAATTACCTGGCTTGGAGGTGACCACAGGAGGGCTGTGGTGCAGCTGCCTTCAGACACCGGCAATGAAGTCAGACTGCTGAGGGCTTCCTCCAGGTGGGTCTCTAAGAACAGAGATGCTACAGCCTGTGCTGGACTCTCATAATTGGGATAAAACTCCCCTCATATCCATTCTGAACCTCTCCTGTTTCAATTTATATCCAGTCTCCTGTGTTTCCACCATGCACTGCTGTCGCCTGGCTCTGTCTCCCCAGAGCCCTTCTCAAAGGCATCATCCAGCTGCTGGACATGTCCCCAGAGCCTTTGCTTCTCCGGGCTTAACAATTCCTTGGTCTCTGCTCACCATGCTCCAGCCCCAGGACCATCTGGCTGACCCTCTCCTGAAGCCTCCAGTTCACGATTATCCACTGCTGGGGGGCCTCAGACTGGACACACTGATCCAGATGTGGTCTACAAAGTGCTGAGTACAAACCACTTCCATGGTTTGCTGGCCAAGCTGCTGTCAGGAAAGCCCAGGCTGCTGTTGGCCTTCCCTCCAGGGGTGCACTGGTGTCACCACTGAGGGAGGAACAGGGAGAACAAACGAATGAGCTTATGCAGGACTCCATGCAAGTATCAACATCTCACCCTAGCAGACAATTCTCTGGGATGTGGACTGGACCCTTTCTGCCCAGACAGGATGGTGAGAGCCAGTCTGTAGACCTCCCTGGAAGGCAGGGAGATGGAATGGGTCACATCGTGCTTTCCTGCAGGAAATTCCACTTTGCAGTCTGTGCCACAGTACCTGGTTACTGCCAGCATATAAATCTGCAATGCACAGCTTCGTGAGGCTCTGCCACAGCACCGAGATGGGGAATTGTTCCTGTGACAGATGGACTGACAATTCCACTCCTGGAGAAAAACTTCATGCAGGTTGGAGTTGAGGCTGTAAATACAAAAACCTTACATAAAAGGAGAGTGATTAGAACAGTCCAGATGAGGAGGATGAGGCATCCTATGGATGCAGTGCTGGGAGGAGGAGCACGGAGGGTGCTGGAGGGAGGCAGGGTGAGAAACTGCACTGCTTTGTCCGCCTCTGGTTCCTGTTGTCATATAGGGAATGTGGTCAGGGAGTATGGTTGGGTGCTTTATCATCCCATGGTCTTCCATGGCTGTGTGGGAACAGCAGCCAGGCTTTGCTTTCATTTGGATAACTCATGGAATCTGGTGGGAAGGAGTTCCTATGTCCAGGGTGGGAGCTCAATCCTGGTCACCTGCAAGTGAGAGTGAGCAGGGGCCAGATGTAAAGGGGACAAGGCAGGAAAGCATCTCCAGAAGACTCTCAGGGTGATGTCCTCCACTCCAAGGAAGATCAAGGATTAATTCTCCGTTTCACTGAGTTTTTGAACTTGTTTCATTGCCAGCAAGGGGAGTGCAGCCCAGCTGAGCCCTGCTGAGTGCTGAATGGGGCCAGTCCAGTCCCTGATTTTGACCCTACAGAGCTGCAGAACGACAGCAAAGCAAGACGTCCATGGGGGTGGGCTGGGGCACAGCGAAGCACCCGAGGGGAGAGGCCAGTTCTGGTCCCTGGTCACTGTCCCAAAGCATGGCTGTGCTCACCCTGCCCCACCCACGCTGCTGCAGCATTCTCAGAATGGACAGAATCACAGAATCATGGCATGACTTGGGTTGGAAGAGACATCACAGCTCATCTCATCCCACCCCTGCCATGGCAGGGACACCTCCCACTGTCCCAGGCTGCTCCAAGCTCTGTCCAGCCTGGCCTGGGACACTTCCAGGGATCCAGGGGCAGCCACAGCTGCTCTGGGCACCCTGTGCCAGGGCCTCCCCACCCTCCCAGGGAACAATTCCTTCCCAATATCCCATCCATCCCTGCCCTCTGGCAGTGGGAAGCCATTCCCTGTGTTCTGTCCCTCCATCCCTTGTCCCCAGTCCCTCTCCAGCTCTCCTGGAGCCCTTTTAGGTCCTTGAAGGGGCTCTGAGGTCTCCCTGGAGCCTTCTCTTCTCCAGGTGAACTCCCCCAGCTCTCCCAGTCTGACTCCAGAGGGGCTCCAGCCCTGAGAGCAGCTTAGAGCTCCCCACGAAGCAGAGCTGCCCTCTCGGTGCTCACGCCAGGCAGAAATTTCCTGTCAAAACAGCATTTTAACAGAAAACAAGATGATAACTCCAGACACTGAGTGTGGAGGCATCTGCTGAGCTTGGGAACTTTGGACTTTCTATTGGAGAAATAAAAATATAGGCATTTTAAGCCAAAAGCCAAAAGGGAATCTCACTTTCCCAGAGGGACAGCTCTGCAGAGAAGACATCCAGGACAAGGATATGAGCTCTCAGGGATCCCCTGGCCTTCTCCAGTGCTTTTCTTCTTGTGACAATGAGGTGACTATGCCTCCTGGGTGAGCCATTATTCCCCTAGCAGCTGCTTCTCCAAGCCTGCCCAACCAGTCCTGGCACATCTCCAGGGTGTGACTTCTTCCAAGGCCACTTTCAGCTCTCCCTGCAATAAAGTTCAAATTAAAACACCCGGAGCGCAAATCACAGGCTTGTTGGGACGGATGACCAGATGGACCACATGGCTGTGCCCAGATCTTCCAGGGCATCTTGTCATCATGTCAGCTCTTCAGGGATACCTGAATCCACCTTTCCCCCTTTGGAGAAAGCCCTTTCCCTACAGACTCAGCTGGTGGTGGTTTTGAACAGGGACCAGGGAAGCAGCCCGAGCACCCTGCAGTGATGGGCCCGTGTCCTCTAGCATTTTTCCTGCCACCTCTTGCAGAGCAGGAGCTCTCTGCAGTTCACTGAGTCTCTTGCTAAACATCTTTGATATTTGATTTGAGGAATAAAGGTCAGGCTCCTCCAAGAATGGCAATGTGAGTTTAGTGAACAAAACCTGTCAGAGTCTGCACTGCTGCACTCCTTTTTGGAGGGTGGTGGAGGCTGGGGTGCTGTGCTCTCTGACCCTGGGGA